>JAHDVE020007722.1:0-47586 GCA_022606495.2 Halesus radiatus
CTTTAAAGATGTGATGGCCCGTCCTTCCTTCGTTTATGATTTAATTTAGCAATAGACTTCCGTTCGCGCCACCGATTTAAGGTGACTCCTCTACTGCCGCCTTAAATTTTCCTAACTAATGTGATCGGAAAACTCTTTGTAGTTTTCCTTTCAATTTGAGGTTTTTCTCCTCCTTGGCCAGCGTGTAACGTCTAGCCCTATGCTAACATTCGAGTGTTTCCGATTTTCATGATTTTCACGGGAATTTTGCACTCCAATGTGGTCAATTTGCCAAGCTTTTCGCGAGTCTACGTTGTGTTGTTTTTTGTTTCAGACTATTGGAAAAACAAGGCCTTATTTGTGGTAACCCCTATTCTTTGTAGCGTAGGCAGACTCTCGCATACCATTGACAGAATTCATATTCCTAACATTTCTCCTATCTTAGACTTTAGTGTTCTGAACTCTCTATTATTATCCTACTATGCAATCTACGTTAATTTCCTATAGGAAGACTAGCATTTTCCTAACTTTACCCCTAAATTTTCTATTTTTTCTCTATCGTGAGTTTTAATGGGAAAACTTAGCTTCTGGGCTATACTAATTGCACTATTCCTGATCTATATAATACGATGTAGTTTCAATTTTAAATTTGGTATACATGAATGTAATGATCACAGTATTATCGCCTTTCCTCATCGTACTAAGTGTTATTCTACATGGATTAGTTTCAATAAATTTCATGGTTAAAAGGTACAGTTTTACTTGTTTCGGCGCCATCTCCATCCTCTCCTAGATTTGGGAAAATTACATGATTAGGTTTTAGTTTTCACAGCTTTTGTTATGACGAGAGATCGAATATGGTTTGTTTTGCTGCAATTCGGCTCCAGACCTACCCCTAAAGTACTCAGATGACCACGTTTCCGGTCAGTAACTCTCCCCACACAGACGTACAGCCTGACCAAACGGTATACGTAACCTCTTCTTTTAGTTCGTGCGCTATTGGTCATCCCCTGTACCGCGACGGAAAGAGCACCTTCCTTATCCATGGGTCCGAGACCCTCCGAATTCCTGTCCTCCAGACAGTTACATTTAAAGGAGATCAAACCGGTTCCGTCCCCTCGTCAAACAACATTATATACTTGCGAATTTTTGCAAAGTCCGGGTTGAAAGGCCGTCCCCCGCATCAAAAGTTCAGAGATAACCACGCTTAAATCAGCAATTATTTCTGCCCAATCGATAGGTACAAATTATAAATATATGTAAACAATACGAGTTTTTATAATCCACAATACTCCAGTTTTCCCAGAAAATTGTGGATCTGACATTTCCAACACAGGTCGTGAATCTGTGCCAGATATCCAGATATAATACTTATGAATATACGTAAAAGTGATAATACAATATATATAATAGATTACTTTTTGGTTTGGTTGACAGGTTGGTTTAATGAGACCCTGCTATCTCATGTAGTTTGAATTTAACTGTAGATTGATTTTTTTGTTTGGGAAAAAAGGTAGGACTCCAAAAGCCCAAAATTTGCAAGGCCTGAACCTTGAAAACCTAAGTCGAAGATAAAATTAATTTTATAACATAACTTGGGAACGTATTGTCGACGAATGATTACGCTTATTTTGACATTTCTAGTAATGTGGGTTTTTGTTTGTTCTGTTGAATTCATCAATATGTTCGAACGGGTGTGGAGCGCCTTTGAATTGAATCTTTCTATGAAAATGGCGCTATAAAAATATTTATGTACGCAAACTACAAATACGTGATTCCTAAAAGATGATAGTTCATCGCAAAAGATGATAGTTCATCGCAAAAGATGATAGTTATTTTTCAATTAAATGTCGACGTTTGTTAAGGTACTTATTCTTCGTAAGATGTACTGAAATTCGAATATATATATACTTATACGTATCTACATACTTCGATAAAAGAGGGTGTGGTTTGGAATGTTGACCTAGTTTTAATAACAGTCGAGGAAGTGTCATTGAGATATGCGACAGTTATTAAGTGTCAGAGACCCCCGTCAGGAAGCATAACAATTAGGATTCATTGGTTTGTTTTAGAATGATAACGATCTTTGAATTAATAAAAATCGTTTGGGATGTTTATATTTTAGTAACGTTAGTTTTGAATTTATATGTTAGGAAAATATATATTAATAAAATAAATTGTTTTTATAGGAAATATACATAAATATAATAATTGGTTTTATATATATACATATTAAACATTGTATATAAATAAAGATAAAATAAATAACGGCCATATAGATTTGATAGATACATTATACACTTTCTTTATATATATACCTATATCCATACACACATACATACTCTTAGTAAAGGCCAAGTTTTTAGCCGAAGTTATTTCACTATACACCTAGGAAAATACACACGTACATCGGGAAGCGGTCAGCGAATAAACTGTAGGAAAGCCCATGGACAATTATCGTTCCCTCCTATCATACCCTACTGTGAAAATGTCACCATCGTCATCGAACATCGTCAAAGATAGGCATCGATCCATGACACCTCGGAATGCGAGTCCCCTCAAACACCCTAAATGTCGACGCTTCTGGGAAAATAACTCACCAACGTCAGGATGGTAGGAAACCAGGTCCACCCTCTGGAAGCGACGGATATCCTCAACATTCAACAAGTCTGGTTCTTTGTCCACGAGGGATAATTAGGTGAAGCCAGACTGGTATTTCGTTCCCTTCTCCCGTCCTCCACGTGATAGAGAGCTTCAGACGATTTCACTCGTTTAACCCCTTAGCCAACGCACACGGGATCCAAAGTGAAAGTCAATAAGATGTTCTGAAGTTGTTGTTTATGAGTCAACTCAATAAAAGACAATTATTCAGGTAGGTATCTACCGGAAATTTTTATAAATACTTAAATGTATTTATGGAAAAAAAATAGGTATTTTTGAATATTTAAAAGTCAAGTGCTGGTAATGAGTGAGACAATTGAATTATCTATAGTACTAGTTTAATTATAATTCAATGCGAAAGGAAAGGTTTATCGTAAAATATCTCATGAATGTAGATGTACCCGCTGGGTATCATAAAATGTACTTGAACACAAATATTTGATTAGAACGGCTTTGATCAAGTATACAAAACATTTACTCATGATAGATAACGGTCGTATAGTATTGACCTATATATTAAACATTAAATATAAGTATATATTTATACATATAATATATGCACTATACATCATTAGAAATATAATTCAAGTCACCGTCCTCTTCGTCCCAGGGATCCTGAAAACTTTAATATTTAATGGTTGGCTCACCTGAACTCCCGACAAATTTCATAATTTTTCCAGACGGGTTATACACGCCATTATGATTTTTTTTTGAAAATATTGAACTTCCCTGCCTGGTATGTTTAATCTAATTTAGAAATATTTACTTAATACAATCTAGTGTTTCCTAATTTCAATTCGTGATCTACCGATTTGTACTATTTCTTCAAATTTAATGATCTCTAAATCCAAATATTATTAGATAATATTTAAATTTTTGTTGTTTTATTTTCCTATTTTATTCTTTGTACTCACGTAATTCTCTTTACTAACAATTAATTAAATCCGTAAACCGAACGCTTGGTAATATTTTAGAGCTTTATTATTTTTCTTTGACGAAATTAATCCCACGCTAGGTATTAAAATGAATTATATGAAACTAAGACTCAGCTGTTTTTAAACTTTCACTAAATTATTTTAAACGCAATTATATTTAATTTTTCTTAAACTCGTAATGAATTTAGTTCAACACAAAATATGAATTAAATCACATTTCATTTAAACAATTTTAATTAATTCACAGGAGCAAATTTTAAAAATCTTTAAACAAATAACTTTATTAATTTTAGAAATTTTCAATATTTATTAAATTATTATTGAATCACATTGCTCTAACAATTTTGAGAAAATTAAATCAAATTTATTGTTATCAACTTTAATGGCGACTTTTAGAATCTTTAACGTAATTTAAGTATTATTAATTTTTAGGAAATTTCACTATTTATGAAACTATTATTGTATTAGATCAACAAGAGAATTTATTTTAATACAATATTAATTCGAACACTCAAAACACTCTATTTATTAGAAGACGAAATTTTTGAAGTCCAGGAAAAACACCTTTTAATCACTCCGCACGCAATTAACGGCGTATCAACTCGAGACGAACTGTCTTTAAGAAAATTTTAATATTAATTTAAACACAAATATTTTATTTATTTTAAGATGAAATTTTTTGAAGTCCAGAAAACACTTTTTAATCACTCCGCACGCAATTAACGACGTATCAACTCGAGACGAACTGTCTTTAAGAAAATTTTAATATTAATTTAAACACAAATATTTTATTTATTTTAAGATGGAATTTTTTTTTGAAGTCCAGAAAAACACTTTTTAATCACTTAAATACCGATACGCCCGTAATCAACTATTTCTTCCAACTTATTTCGCGACGGACTCCAATCAACTTCAATTCAAACACTTTATTTATAAACACTTTCGATTATTATAATTTCACTTAAAACCACCAATTTTAATTAATTCACAGAAGTAATTTTTAGTATCAACTTAATTATAATGAATTTTAGAAACTTCAATATTTATTAAATTATTATTGAATTAAATCAAACTATTGTTGAATCAATCCAACAATTATTTAAAAGAATTTATTTAAAACTTTAAGAATCAAATCAAATGAAATTTTTCTAAGTCCAAAAACAAAACAATTACTTAAAATCGGCCAGCACGTAATTTAATATTTTCTCGCCCGACGTATTCCGCGACTAACTCCTCTATTCCCTCATTACATTGCCTTATATACCTAGCTTAGAATCAAAAGGATTTAACTCCATTCCATACCTACATTACATTATGTTCTTTACCAACTCGTAAACCTATATGTAAGTAACACTAATTTCGAATGTAATTCTTCAATGTAAATATTTAGATAACATCTGGCCCGCCTCTGAATCCATCACTTTTCCTCACTCCGGCCAGGATCGAATTTAGTTCATTCCTCTAGATCGCCCTGCTGTTCCTTATTATAGAATTGGAAATTTCGATTCATGTTTTTTTTCCTGAAAATATTATCTATCGCTTATTCTTTGGTCGCCTATGAACTCGGGTATCTCGTATTTATAGCCACTATGTCATTATTGAATTTTATTTAAAGAAGCGCCTTCTTCACATCGTTCAATTTTAGAAATTCCCTTAGTCCCTGGTTATCTTGATATGCGATATCTTTTTTATTTATGAATTTTCCGATGGTAACATGGTTTTTCTCTGATCTAACATGTGAATATTCGATTAACGCATATTTTCGTGCAATTCTCAATTGATCCTAATATTGGTGTAAACACTTTATAATTTCTTCCCCACCTCACCTGCCTGAGTTAATAAATATACCTTTCCAGAATGATTTTTTCAATGTGTTGCACTGCTTCTTCCTGGTCTAGCTGTATTACACCTTTTGCATGTACCTATCGTCTGCTTATACTTTCATCCGGGTCGATTGATATCATCCTTAATTGATTTTTCACTACCTTTAATAATTTTATGTATTAATTTATTGGCGTTTTTACCTGCGATTTACCTACCCCAAACCTGGTAGATATGAGTTCGTTCACTTCTTTCCTGTCCACTCCCCTTTCTCCATTCCACTCTAACTCAATATCACATTAGCTTACTCATTATTATGGGTAATAACCATTACTTTTGTAAAAAACCGATATAAATCAGAGTTTATCGAAAACTCATTATTTTTTTATTACTTTTCCTTAAATAAATATTCCTATCTTCCCTGTATAAGCTTAATTGTTTGTTTGTCTCTTTATCACCTGAGTTTCATGTTCATCTGGTCGCTTAAATAAACAATTCTTGTCGCCTTGTTTACATTAGTCATTGACAACCTCAAAATTTTACCTAAATGTATCGAACTATATTCAAAGTAGTAGTCCATATATCTCAATATTTCTATTGAATTCCTTCAGTTTAAATTTTATAATTGATTGATACATTTCTCATCTACATTTTCATAATATCTGATGTCCCAAATCTACTCAATTAATACCTTTTATCACCTAAAATCAGCCTAGTTTCACTCCCTTGTAATTATCTACGTTCCTGAAATTAGAAAATTGTACTCCTATTTCACATTAGTCTCGCCTAAATCGCCTCTTAAGTTTGCCGAAGTTTCCATACTGTATAA
Organism: Halesus radiatus; assembly: GCA_022606495.2. Lineage (NCBI taxonomy): Eukaryota > Metazoa > Arthropoda > Insecta > Trichoptera > Limnephilidae > Halesus > Halesus radiatus. The sequence goes on from JAHDVE020007722.1 coordinate 6,226, forward strand.
TTCTTGTTTCTTCCCTTTTTTCATCTGTTGAAGCTATTGTTCTCTGAATTATTTTCTCTAATTCGTTGTTTTTCCGCTTAACCTTACATGACACGCCTCTCTGTCTAAATTCTAATGCAAACACACCTTTCCCCGTGCAAGATAAATCCTCACTTTGTAGTTTTTTATTTGTAATTAACATTTTGCGTATTATTTTTACTTCCTACTTCCATTTTCAATGGTTATTCATCTCTGCATTTCCCATTGTTTCCTTTAAAGTTCACGACCTCTTCTCGTCCTGTTCGACCGCTAGTGAAATGTTTACATTATAGGCCGTTGATCTGAACCCTTTCGATTCACATAAATAATTAATATTTCCTTTGTCCTGTCACCACTAATTGTTGTTTATGTAAAACGCTCGTTTGATTGGTAACTTTTTCGTTGATTTCACCCAATCCTGTGATGTTTATTTATAAGAGGGACCGCCTTCTTCTCACTGCCATCTCGTGGTTTTATGTTGCAACGAGTTTTATGAATCAAAATTATTGGATTATAATTCACTGTAATCAAACTCTCCACAAGTCGATAGATGTCGCTCCCTTAAGCTTTTCTAGCATGAAAGTTATGCATATAAAAAAAAATATTTTCCAGGGTTCTATTAAAAGAAAATGATGATGGTTAGACCATTACAAGTTATAGTTAAGGTAAGCGGAAAGAAATACTAAATATTTTACAGAAGATATGTTTTCTGCCATAATTCTGCCATAATTTAACTTTTTTACGTAAAAAGATCATTTATTTGGCATTTTAATTTCTTTTGGTAAAAGGTTGAATGTACGAGGACCAATAAAACAGTTGTGTGTTTGCATTAATTTAGTGTACTAATACGATTTTCGTTCTTTTCAAGTACATATTTCAAGTAAATGAATTAAAAAAATTACTTGATATTCACCACTTTATAAATATATATATATAGATAACTACATGTTTTGTAGCGATGCTTTCTTCATCAGGAATATATGAATACTAAAGATAATAATATCAAGTACAGAAAAATGATATAAATTAGAACACAATGATTTAAGAATAGACAAATTATAAACATTAACAAAAATTGATTAAAGTACGTAAGTAATTAATCAAAAATGCTTATAAAAAAAATATTATAAAACATTAATAATAAATTTATATTAGAAATTAGAAAAAATATATTATTTTTATTATTAATATTAATATGAAAATAAATTCACGAGATAGCAACTATCGTGTACAACAACACAAACATTATCTATATTACATTCCTGATGTACTTTTATTTCTGTTAATTTATTTTTTCACTACTGTCTATAGATGGCGGTGCTCCCTAACTCAAACACGAGAAATCTTTTTTTTATTGAGTTGGGCACTTTTTGTTGAATATATATTAATATTTTTTTGTAATTAGCTTTAAGATATATGTGTACTATTAAATATTTTATATGTATTATATTAAATTAAAAAAAATTAAAAAAGCTTTTAAAAAATTAAAAAAAGATTATTTATTAAATTTTATTAAGTATTAACGCTTTGTCCGATTTCTAAAATAAAAATTCAAGGTTTGTAATATAAATAGTCTACGGATAACGAATAATTTAGATTCTTTGTATAATACACCAGTTGAAAATGTTTTATTTTTATTATTTATAACTTTTATAATATGTATTTGACTAGTTTGTAGATGTTTAATAAATGCACGAAGCGTATCATATAATGTATTTTTTTCCTGATCTATTTACTTATTATAGTCATATTTTTTTAAAAAGGAATAGTAATATGATCTTAATTGCTCACAAAATTGGCAATTTCATTGATAGGCTGGCAACACCGCTATTCTGGAAAACATTTTGAATTACATCAGTTCATATTCTATCACCATAGAGTGGCAGGGTGTGTAAAATAAATAAATAAATTTTGTACAGAATTTGACTTGTGATTATACATTTATAATCAATATAATATGTTAATATAACGTTTTGATTGATTTTTTTTTTATTTAACTAGTAAAAAAAACATTTTTATTTCTTTCATCAAATGCCAGAAGAATATGTGGCACGGAAGTAATGGTACGAGTGTTAGGGATGCCCGAGGAAGACATGGCACGATCGAGTGAATCAAATGATTGAATCGCGTCATGTAAAGGGTCAGAATAACAGAAGAATATGTATAGCTGAAAATATGCAAGTATAAGAGTATGCATAAGCTATAACTCATTGAAAAATACATTCACTTGTCCTTCAGTAAGTAGAGCTGAACATATAAAATACCTTGGCATACAATATAGATGATCTTCTCAAAAGGAAACTTCATGTCACAAAACCTGAAAACAAAACTGAGGAAACTCAGTTATTTCTTTAAAAATGTAGGACAAATATTAAAGAAAAAATAACCGAGATAACTTTACTGCGCACGTATACAATCATCTCTATAATGTGACATTATCAGTTGGGGTAGTGCTACTAAAACTTACTTGGAGCCTCTTATAAACATTCAGAAATTAATTCTGAATGTTTTCCATTAAGGACAAGCACGGAATATTTTTTTAATGTGCTTGAAATTCTTAACTTGAAACAATTATTCTCAAAAAATATCCTCTTGCACCAATTTACCAATGTGCATATGTTTAAGTGCAACGCCATTGAGCAATTCGTTTCTCTACACAGCACCAAAAGAAACACAAAATTCAAAAGCAAAAATAACATCATTACTCACCTTAAATGCCATGTTTAATTTATACCTTATATTATTTCTTCACGCAGGTAATATATTTTCAAAATTGTCATCCTAACACAGGCGCATGCCCAGTAGGATGGGTAATATAAATATATAAAAAAAAACAAGAAACTGTTGAAGTAAAATACTAAAATAAATCATTGACGAAGATAATATTAACACATCCCAAATGAACCACGAAACCGAAAAAACAACAGAAAATAAAAAGATTTCAGTCGCATCTGGGACTCGAACTCATGACCTCTACCTATCCGGGGTAACCGCTTAACCAACTTAGCTAATGAGACCAGTTCAATTTACGCCATCTACACCGATATCATACTTCAAGTTCAAGACTTGTTAATATTATCCTACATTTTTAAAGTCACATATTATTGGCTGCTATCCTTATGATGATCGCAAAGTTCTACCTGAACACAATTGCAATCGGAATAGAGTCTCGGATATACCTATTCGATTTTTATTCATATGAGACATCTATTGACTTATTTTACAAGTCTGGAAAGAAATATTCAATTTAATTTTGTATACCTTATTGAATACTTATTAAACTTTCGTATAACTGTTGAAATTATCTTCTTCAATGATTAAATATTACAATGAGGTTTACAAACTTCAATAAGTTATACAAAATTAAATTGAATACTAAAATAAAATTTAAAAAATTGTTTGCAATTATATAAGATTGTGAACGAAATAGGGAGTGTGTTCCAAGGTAGAATTATTTGGCAGAATATTCTCTATCTGCCTACCCCTCTGGAAAATGGCACGATGATTAGATAGTTGGGTTTATCGTATCAAGAAAATGATTGCAAATTTTTAGAAGCTCTAGATTCTGATTCCACGATATGCGAGTGGCCAGATATCTGAAAATTCGTGGTGTAATTTTTAGACCTTTATTTATTTTTGTGTGCTGATTTGGGATAGCGACAAACTAGGATAGAGTACCAAAAACCAATACGACTGGTCTCCCTACCGATTGCCCACCAAATCATATAAAATCACCCCCCAGAGAACTTTTAACTCTTAATCGCCCACAAGCTACTTAAATCGTCCACTCGTGGACGATATTGCATGGATTGGGAATCAGTGCTCGAAAGCAATCGAATTGATTACCTGTATTAAGTTTAAGTCAAAAAACTATTACATTAACTGCATCTAAAATATCTGGTAATCAATTATTGATATTATCTAATTGTTTTTAAGCAATTTCAGTACTTGAAAAGTTGGAACTTTTTATGGTCGTTTGTTGATCAAAAGTACCTACTCATAAACACATAAATGGATCATACCACAGACGGACCAGGCAACTAAACCAACTAAGAGAACTGATAGGACTACTAACGGGGCACTGTCACCCCAGGAGTCATATGCATCTGTTGGGAGTGGAAAACACTAAAAGATGCAGGAAATGTTAAAAAAAGGATGAAGAGACTCCAATTCGCCCATGGTGAGAATATCCCGCCTTGATGCGAAGAAGGCTCAGCTACCCGAGAAGACAGATTGTTGATCCAGGAGATAGCTGTACCCTGACGAATTTTATCAAAGGAACCGGGTTACTGTCAAAAAATATGGTAAAATGGGAGAAATACGTTCTGATTTAAGTATATTTCTCTCTTGTAAAACGTTTTTGTTTATGTATTTCTTGTATCCGTATGCTTCAAGCCTGTACATTTATTTATATTCAATTTATTTTTTATAACTTATTGAAGTTTGTAAACCTCATTGTAATATTTAATCATAGAAGAAGATAATATTAACACATCCCAAATGAAACACGAAACCGAAAAACCAACCGAAAATAACTGAAATCTTTTTATTTTCTGTTTTTTTTTTTCGGTTTCGTTGTTCATTTGGGATGTGTTAATATTATCTTCTCCAATGATTTATTTATATTTTTTTTCTACTGTTCATGTATATATATATATTTTTTTTAAAATATTTCTTCATTTACATATTTGCCTTGAAAAATTTGGCGCAAAAATTAACAGTTCCAAATGAGTTAAATTGATAACTCACGGGTATGCAACACTGTTACATGTTCTTAAATAAATAAAAATGTAAAATAAGAGATAACACAGTATGGTCTGAGTCCTAAAGGGAATTATGTAAACCATCTCCGTGTAAATAAAATAAATAATTCTTTGCAGAAAACCTGAATAAATGAAGCAGCAAAACTCCTGAACAGTGAGCTCCGTCATCATGAAGTTAACACTTTTATTCTGTTGGACATTTCAAGGTTAAAGCAAGGGATTATTACCTATTTTCAGCTAACAATATTTGAATGATTTGTATAGTGCTGTAGCGAAGCTAAAATCACTTCAGGGGCGCTGTAATATCATTTCCATCCCAGCTATGCACTTTTGAAAGATATGTTGATTAGTGTAGTCTGCTATAAATTTTATAACGGATAGTTAATAAACATTCTAAAGTTTCCAGGGACCAAAGTTCTCGAACTCTAATATTGTAAATTCATTGAATTGCATACCAAAATGTCTATGAACCAGTGAAGGCGTTTTTGAACGTTTTTCCGAAAGTTTCAGTACGTGTATATTCATACAGAACTTAAAAGCCCACAGTCTTACTACTTTTTCACTGGAATTGTTATACATTTTCCTAACTAGCTGTATGGAAAATAAAAATGCTGTATTTCGAAGGAAACACCGGTACACATCTACACCTTAATCTATCAGCAGGAGTTTTGTAGAGGTATAGAATATAGGTCAATAAAGGTGGACTATCTTTTTCATAATGATCGTTTATTAAAATAACTTCTCTATTTATATGATTTTTCTCAATGAAACAATTAACTTATGTTCACAGTGATTGACGTTATTGAGATTGGTAGAAACACGTCAGTTATGACGTTTTTGATGATTTAGTTGACGTCACAGGTGTATGTCCCAGAAATAGTGACGTCAACAACTGCCACTGAGGTCATTAAATGCGTCATATGAATTTCCGAAATACGTCACCTTGTTGCGGTGATGCATTTTCTGCATGTGATTTGGACGTCCAAAGCCTTATGGAATTTGGAAATAAATCATTCGTAGTGTTCTTTGCATTAACAGACAACAAAATGCATATTTGTGAGTGCTGAACTTTAAGGCGTTATGAATAATAAATTGTTGCACAATGTAAGTATAATAAATGCCTAAAGGAATAAAAAAAGCCAGACAAGTACGAAAGTAGGTAGTAAATCTCTTTTTTATGGTTGTGGATGAACCCCTTTTACGTAGTTAAGTTCACTCCCTATGTTCACTTAAAAAAGCGAGTACTGCGTCATTTTTTAAGTAATATAAATTACATTAGCTACTAAGCGCTTAGGTACTGGAGATGAAAAATGACCGCTTTTTACTTTAGTTTCGTCGAAAGCATTAAACGTACTGGACTCTTACCATCATAAATAATACGTTTCTTAGTACGGGAACAGAACTGCCCTTGGAAAGTAGTTGAGCGCTCGCAGAGTAATTTCCATCATGAGATACGAAGTTCAAAATTCTTTGCATTAGACTCGGAAACAATTAAATTCTTTACTAATTGTTTTTATGTTGCATGCGCTCCATATGGGATTGTACATATTTTGTTATAAAAATTCAAATTACAATAGTAACACAGGTGCAAAACACATCACAGTAGGTACATAGGTAAAATAGATAGTCTTCACGAAATACATCAACTAAATATTTAATTTGTCTCACGAACAAATTCAGCAATAACATCGTGTAGGTACCATTTCAAATAATTAATAACTTGGGCGAATATACAAAACATACCTCACATTCACTGATACTTATACTCTAGACACATATCTTATTAATAATTGTTCAGGATGTATGCAATAATCGCCTTTTTGTATATGTATTCCATGCAGTTAAACACATCTACCATGGGTACTATTCTCCGCTCTTCAAAATGTCAAGACTTGTTAAATCAAGCCAGGGCATTGAAATTTTTGCTACCAATCAAAAAGGATTTTTCTCAGGCCTCATTAAAATAATCCTCGGATATTATCATTTCAGGAATGTCTAAAATCATGCATTCTACCAGAACCTTGTTCAGGCTTTGACTGGAATGTTCTCTCAATTGAATATTTTTGTCATTGCTTTATTCATATATTATGTATGTACTGTTCTCTTGTTCATCTCATTTCATGTTATTTATTTTGTGTAATTGGGCAGTGATCCGTTTATACAAAAATAATTAATAATTTTATTTTTCAATGATTTTTACATTTTTAATTAAATACGTACCTACTTTCATCACTCATTGTTAATTTTGTCTGTCTTTGTAATTTGTCTATCTCACATTATAATTTTTCAGAATTTATTATTTGCCTACACTCATTATTTTTAGTATACTGTGTATACTGATACTACGCTTCCGAAACATGTTGGGATTTATACATTAAACAGTGATTAACACGAAATATTTATCATTGTTTTATTAATAATGACACCACGAAGTAAATTTAGATTTATTGACGAAATAATTAATAAATATGTGAAGTTATTTCTTAGAGTATTTTCTTTGTTAATTCCCCATAATAGTCCCAGCTGAACGCAGTCGTTAGGACTAACACATTCCCAATTTGAAAAATATTGTTATCTTCAAGAAAATACGCAGGAGAAGAAGAGGGGAGGTAGAAGGAGGTTCCTACCTAGCTATTCAAATCTGATCATTAAACCGGTTAAAGCCATTTCATTAGATGTTTCATTTATAAATGATCTTCTCTTACCATTATGTAACATATACTTGTTTAACATATAAAAAATATACTTTTTCTTCACCACTTTATAAATAAACATAAACATCTACACGTTTCGACAGCAGTGCTGTCATCATCGGGAATATCTGAATAGTAAAAAAAAATTCAATTGTAGACAAATGATAAAAATTAGAACACACTAATTTAAGGATAGGCAAATTATAAACATAAACAAAAATTGATTAAAGTAGGTAAGTAATTAATCAAAAATGCTAATAAAAAATAATTATCAAGCATTGAATAACAAATTTATATTAGAAATTAGAAAAGAAATTATTATTATCATTTTCAATATTAATATGAAAATAAATTCAAGAGAGCTGTTTTGAATTTGTTTTTTATTATTAATTAAATTTAGCTTTTTCTTATTTCTAAAATTTAAAATTTATCTAATTGTTAACCGATTGTATTTGCATGTAAATTTTTTAAATCTTTATTTATATCAAATTCGTTTCTAAAACATGATTTGCAAATTCAGAAGAGTTGTTATTATTTAAAGAGGTTAGGTGTTCCTTAACTCTAATACTGAAATTTCTAGAACTCTTGCATATGTTAAAATAGTTGCAATCATTACAAATCAATTTATATACTTATTTAAAATATTATCTTTATTATTGTTATTTAAAATATATATTTTTTTTAAATTTATCATTAGTCTAAAAAGCTGGTTGGATGATCATTTTAAATGTTTAAATATCTGTAATAATGGACTTCTAGTATCATTTGATGTAGTCAATTTATTTCCTAGTGTTTCGTTAGATGAATGCAAAATTATTATGAACTAAGCAATTGAATAAAATTGGAGTAAGTAAGATGGGAAAACCTAATAGTGAACTCATAGTAAACTCATTCACCAACTTTCCATTATAATAAACGCATTATAGACTAATCTTGAAGAAAATGCAATATAAACCATCTTTAATTTTTTAAAGCAGATTGCTCTTGGGTGAGACAATCGCTAAGCCAGAAAAATCTATGCAAATTTAATGAAAATATAGTTCACCTTTCCGAAGCTACGACCACTTCAAACATCATACTACAGTATTTCTGAACAAGAAAATGTTTCATTTAATATTTTCAACATTACAATACTTCAGTGTTTTTGGTGTTCAAATCTCAAGTCAAGCCACAATCGTGCCATTTTCTTTAAGAGTTGAATCTCTTTTCATTAACCGCGTTCATTTTAATGGCCATAATATTTCCTTCATTACCCCGAAGGTGTACTTCGATATTTGCGTCAGCTTTACCAAATATTTACTTCTATCCTTAAAGCGGGGCTTATAGAATTGCAGCGGAATCAGCCAATACTTGAAGCCTCAAGTTGGACACTTGCCAAATCCACTGTTCAGAGATAATTGGTTGTCAATTAGTCAGTTGAGTAGAAGTTTACACGGGAGGCATGAGATTTTTCTCGGGCCTATGTTTACTTTGGGAAAGCTATGTGAAGGGAATTTTGAAGTGAACCACAGTTTTACGCACGGATGCACGACAATAAATTAGCTAAGTATAATACAGTTCTAATTTTCAATTTATTGGAATTACTTTTTCAATCCCGTAAACTTCATTGTAATATTTAATTATTGAAGAAGATCCACTGTAGTGGAATTATTTACCAAATTTCTCGAATCGCTTATTTTCACTAAACTGCACTTTACCCAAACATTGTTTTATATTGTTATTTTGTAATTTTGTTTTACATATTCTTGTACACCGTTATTAGATGGTTGATATTTTTTTCTTTTTCTCTTTCTTTGTAATTTTTTTAAATTTCCTATTAAAAACTCCTGTCTGTTATGTACATTATAAATAAAATAACATTATACTTTTAAATCGAATATCAGTGTACAAGACGTGTAAGGCCCGCACAAGTAAAGTAGTATAAATATTTAGGCACCGGCACGCAGGGACGCAAGAACATTGTGACGTGAAAAGAGAGCACGTACCTCTGTGCGTACGATTTTTATGGGGCACCGGTGCAGCCGAAAATTATTTGCAGGTGTTGTGAAATCATTGCATTTTTGTGGTGCAATCTTCGCTTTTCTGAACAACTTTAATTGTTTACGGTGAAAGATAGGCTTTTGGCTCGATCGGTGTTGTGAAATACCCGCTCTCTGCTTGGTTATTTGCACGTGTTCTGCTACAATTTATATTCGGTTATAAAGAAATTTGTTTCATCTGTTTCAAATAATCCACTCTGTAGACACGTTCGATCAGTGAAACGAGAAACCGGAAAAGACTCAGAAAATAAAATAGAAACGGTCGCAACTGAGACTCGAATCCAGTAAAAGTGAACTGTTCTCAATTTAAAGTGAGTAATTTGAAGTTGATTATATTCGTAGATTGTTTATGATAAATACCCATAGTTATAATTTTAAAAAATTGCACAATAATTTATTTTATTTTTTTAAAGAAAGGCAAATATTTCCTGCTTACCAATAACCTGACAATATTTTAAAATCTCCTTCTAATATCAAATTAAGCGGAAGATGTTGTTTGTGTCGTAATGGAATTGAATTAACGATGCCTTGGTGAGACCCTAAACACGATGCGTACTCAGCCTCTGACCGGTCGAGCCTGGAATTAAACCTGGAAGATTGACGTGGAGTTCGACAATGCAAGGGTTGCTTATGAAATATTAATTATATGAGCATGGATATTTCCTAAGTAAAGAATTATTATAAGTTTAATTATTTAGCCTTTTTATTACAGTGATATTATAGTAGGTAACTACAATGCTAAATATGCGTGTGCTGAATCTGCTCAAAGGTAAAAAATACACACCTTGTGGTCGGCTAACTGAAGCAATACTACACATGGTTTATATATAAATTCAATACTGGTAATAAAAAATGGGTGATAAAATATCAAAGATTTCCAATGAAAAAAGTTCTGGGACTTAAGACAAAACGTTCAAAAGGGTCTTCACTGATTTTTAAACTACGTCTCTTAGACATTTCAGTAGGTATAAAAATAATAATAATGATTTGTATATCGCCGTTTTCGTAAAAAATCACCTCGAAGGTATGTACTCGTATTTCATAGATTTTACAAAATACAGCTCATCAATTTTATTCACCGGAAATGTTTTGTAACTATCCGTAAAGAATTTAAAGTGTTAATTTTCAATTAAATATTATTAAAAAAATAAATACAAAAATGATAAGTTTAATTAATCTCTTAATTTTATTTTTTTACATTAAATATTTATAATATAAATTTTAATAATAATAACTATTATTAATTTTTCATGCCTTTCATTTCTTGATTTTATTTATATGAATAATAAAAATATATATTTTAAATTTAAATTTAACATATATATTGTTTTAAATTATTTTAACATTTTTCATTAATTACTTACCTACTTTCATCATTTATTTTTAATTTCTGTTTATGTTTGTAATTTGTTCTATTTACTTATTATTTGTCTAAACTTGTCATTTTTTTAGTAGGTATATTAATTATATGGTTTAAACACAATCATTGTTATTAATTTTTTATCGGACGTCCAAATCATTATACGTATTTATAAAAATGCCAGAGATGCGCCTACGCAAAAAATATGTCACCACACCAAGGTGACGTACTTCTGCGATTCAGATGACGCATTTAAAGACGTAAATGGCAGCTATTGATGTCACTTTTTCTGGGACACAATACGTCAACTAAATCATCAAAAACGTCCTAAAGAACACTACGAATGATTTATTTCCAAATTCCATAAGGCTTTGGACGTCCAAATCACATGCAGAAAATGCATCACCGCAACAAGGTGACGTATTGAAATTGAAATTCAAATAACGCATTTAATGACTTAGTGGCAGTTGTTGACGTCACTATTTCTGGGACATACACCAGTGACGTCCACTAAATCATCAAAAACGTCATAACTGACGTGTTTCTACCAATCTCAATGACGTCAATCACTATGAATAAATGTCAATTGTTTCATAGAGAAAAATCATATAAATAGAGCAGTTATTTTAATAAACGAGCATGTGAAAAAGTTATTCGGATTTCATTGACCTATATTCTATACCTCTTCAAAGTCCTGCTGACAGATTAAAGTTTCGATGTGCACCGATGTTTGTATTTGTTACAAATTTATTAATTTACAGATACTAGTATTTTTTGCATTATAAATTTATAATGTGACGTTTGAAGCCACGTTATTTTCGTCACCATATATCCAATTATTTTCGCTTATTTTTGCCTCTGGGTTTGTTTATTTTGTTTTTGACATAATATTATGACTGCTAACCTGGGTGCTTTTTTTACAAATTTACTCCAGACATTTAAATAAAACACCAATTTTTTGAGCTTTGGCAGCATGTTGTTCTTTCATCATTGCCTTTAAGGTTCAATTTAAGCGTTCGGGATGAATTTTCCCCTTTTCTCCCTTCTCAGTGTCTAAAACACATTCATTTTTATTTTTATAGTCAAAATGGCTATTTGGTAACATTCTTTAGTCATAAAAAGTGGCGAAGGGCTGAAAATATTCTAAGTGGAATATTCGTAAACGAAACGTTAGATTTTATTGTCCACATCTGACAGGTTTTCCGTTTTGTTTGTGGTGATCCGGGTACTTCGTACATGCTGTTAATCATGATAATGTATTTAGTATTTGTAGCCAGATTATCAGTTTGATTATTAGTGTTTTTCATTTAATGTTATTCTTTGTTTTAATTATTTCATTTTGGTTTAGTGTAATTGGGGATGCCATAGTCCCACTGGCTCCAGACGGTTGGGAGCAGTTGGGACTCTTGTGCGGTATTCATATAAAAAAAAAACTTTATGGCTTGACAATATAATTTAAATTGAATACATTTTTTGCCCCATATTTTTATTTACGTAATTATATTTACATATCAGACATGATAATTTTTTTTGAAAATACAATAAACCCGCAAATAATATTCTAAGGTGCCTCTAAAATTATAATTTTTTTTTCTAGGCCTATACTTCATAATTTAAAACAAAAATAAATAAAATATTTCTCATCCGTTCTAGATATTTACTAAACCTTTAAGTAAAAAAAATATATCATTCAGTTTGGATGGGTAAATCCAAAATTAAGTTGTGTATGGAACAGGTAGCGCAGCCGTTTCTTTTAAGTCACTTTATTTTATATATATTTATACATTATTAAAAATTAGCCCAGTACGAGCGAACGCAGCTGCAGCTAACAAGAGACAATAATGCAAGGCATGTTTTGTACCCTACTATGGTATGAAATGTCTATTCTATAAATAAAAATCAACACAAAAAAAATATTCGTTACCAATTTGCTGTTAAGACACGAGAAATCAAGTGTAAACCAAATAGTGTTTCATCTATCGAGTTCAAAAAACACATATGTGTCAACTTTCTTGATTTATCCAATTCATCCACATAAAGATCAAGATTTACAACCTTGGACCACATCAAAGACTTCGGCGCAGAAATTGGTCCTTCGAACAAATATCATAATTTGAAATCGGAACCACGGAATACAGATATATACGGTTTTAACTTTTTGTACAATTTTACACTTTACCTACCATTCTGACAAATATTTTTGAACATTTGGACAACGCTTTTGTAAATTTGAGCAATACAGTCCACATATACCTACCTAACATCGACGGTAAGATATTTGACAAATTTAGCGATAGCCTCCAGATCTTATCAAAAATTCTGGCATCTCTTGTAATCTAATATAACTAATTCTTTATTCAATTCTCTCATTCATAGCATTATTTATTGATTAATTTTCACTTGACCCACACTTGATTTTCTCTAGTATGATATATTTATATATGTTGTACACCGGTACTGGATAGTTGGAATATATCCTTTGTTATTTTTTGTATATCTGTTATGTGTTTGACCGGTCAGTGGATGAGTTGACATCTCGTCTTGAGCGCACCCTGGGATCATGAGTTCAATTCCTCGGCTGGCTAAGACCTCCATCACAACATGAGAAACGTCTTCCACTTATTGTTATTGTACTAGGAAATTTTCAAATATTTTTAAGTCAAGTAACCTTAGAATATTTGTTTATCTTTAAAAAAAAATTATATTAAAAATATGGAAATAAATAAAGTACAATATTATTCAAATAAGTAAACGCAATTGCGTACGATATCGAGAAACTTTATAAATGTTAAAAAAATAAATAATTTAAAACTGTTGCATTTTTCTAAATGGTAAAGATAAAAAATAATATCATGTCATTGTCATATTATTCGAAACATTGTGACTAATTTGTGATTATTTCTTTTTTATTAAAAAACTTTTGAAACTTTTTGACCCTACCGGTTTCAACCTATCACGGGCATCTTCAGACTAGCAGAATCATATCGAAATCTTTGGTATATATTTGATCTATGTCAAGATTGAGTCCCATTGCTATTAATGTTCTAATATTGATCATTTATGACTTAAAATTCGTTTTTTGCTGATGGTACCGCTTTACAATTGTATTTAAAAATACTTTCGTTTTGGTTTATTACCTTTTGGAAGACGGATTACATTGTGTTTGTTTACTGAATCTATGGGTTTTAAAAAAATTGTATAATGTCATTCGTGAAAAATTCATGGTTTTGTTTTTTCCTCGTGATTTCCATCTTGTTTGCTAAAGTGAGTTTTATAGCAGTTTTTGTCCCGTAGTTACGTGAACTAAGGGTAATCGGGTACATTTTAATGGGTTGATTAAAAAGAAAGTTACAGAGGTTTTTTGATAGTAAAATATAATCACTTTAAAATGGAATTCCACCATAAATTGACAGTTTCAAAATTATAAATAATTCTTAGTAAAGTATCTACTTGGTGAGTACTAGTACGAACCAATTGACATTCTTGCACCGCTGTAAGTCCATTAGGTTCATCAGTACTTCACAAGTTACCACATTACGGACTACAGTAGTTAGTGAGGAATGTGGAAGTAGAAGGGAGGTGTACGAGTAAGTGATAGGGATATACTGAATTCCAAATGCCGCAGTAGAAAAGAGATTCCTAGACGGATATTAAATGGTCATACGGTGGAAATGTATAATGTAAATGTTCTCTGCGATAGAGTTACAAATGAGTTAGAAGAGAAGTGTTGGAATCGTTAGAACGATAAGAGTGTGTTAAAGTGTTAAGATGTTACGATGTTGAATACTGATGATATTTGAAGCTACATATTACACTTTTATTTTCAGTTGAAATGCCATTTTAAACTTGAACATAAATAATTTCACTATCTGTGGTTAGGGGATGATTGACTCTGTGCAGAAATAGGCGGGCCGTTTGGTAGATTTGCCTATCTGAACAAACGGATTTGCAATCTTTGGAGCACAGACGTCAGGTGGGAAGGCTATTCTAGTTCTACCGGTATTTTAATGGAAGATGCTCTGAGGAACTAGCGTCATTGATTCCTTCGGCACCGGTGTACAGTCGGGAAACATGAACACGGTTGACTTTGTCACATGAGAACGGGTCGATTCTACGATTCGTTCTATGTTCAACAGCTCGGCTGTGGAATGATATGCCGGCCTCTGTGTTTTCTACCTCCTATAACATGGGTCTTTTCAAGACCCAGGTTCACTACTTTCTATCTTCTAAAAGACCTTCCATACAGCATCTCTAAAGGTGATATAGGTCTGAGGGAAATTATTTCCCTCAGGTCCTCCCGTGTAGAGTTATTGTAAAAAAATGTGGTTTTAAAATTAAAAAAAATAAGTGGTATCAGTCTTCTTTCACATGTCAGTTGACAAATATGACTACTATTTAACGTACAAATTATAAAAAAGCTTAGGAAATATTAGTTCTGACGGGAAACAACAATGCCACCATCTGACTCTGAAAATTGGATACGTTTTGCAGAGCGCATTGACATTTGCCGAATTTTCACGATTTTTCGAACAATACTATTTCGGGATGGAATTAATTGCTTTAGTGAAAGGATGCTTTGTTGTTCTTGAAGTATTTAAACAATATTATGAGCAATTAATATTGTCATATGAAATAAATAAAATATGTAATAAAGCAAAACGTGATTAATTTGAACAGTGAGTCAAATATCTAAGTTCATCAAAGCCTATTTTAGTCAAAAGAAGAATAAGAGTAGAAAGACTGGAAGAGAAATGAATCCATGAGCCACAAAATTCCGGGTAAGTAATGTAAGACAAGTGTAAATGTAAGTAAAAAGACATTAACAATGGAATGTTAATATATTTTTAGCATCTTGAGTGGGTGGAAAGATGTCAATAATAACAAATCAAAACTGATGAAAACGACTAAATGTCAACAGAATAAAAGAAAAAAAAACGAAATTGAAAAACTCATTACTATATATAAAATTAAGAAGAAAGGGATAAAATACGTAAAGAGCAATTTTTAATATCGTAATTTGTAAAGCTTGATTTGTAATTCTTAATCGTATATTATGATTTAAATCGTACAAATGTTTGCATGTAGGTATTATGTTCGTATTAGAATACATGTAACCAATATACATGTGTTCTATTTTAAGTTAAATAAATAAATAAAAAAAATATGATGTGTAAGAGGATATACGAAAAATTCGAGGACCCGCAGTAAGATATAGCACATAACCAAACAATCAAATTGGAAGGCTGGTATGGGTAACGTCGCAAAGGGAACTATTCACTGGATAACCAACACCTCTGCCATAGGCCATTTCAAGTTGTTTCCTACGTTTGCTAACTTAGCAGAGGTGTCCGGGTTCATGGGGTGAGGTTTGTCTGCATCTGTCCACTAGCTGCGTGGTGGGCCGGATCGAGAAAGGGAGGAAAAAGACCCGTTGATCTCTCCAGCTGGACGTTCTCAACCCATTGTCTTGCATTGCGATGGGAGGCATAGATTAATGCGTCTATCACTCCTGAGCACACTGCCCCTCACAGATTTCTACCCATCCTTTATATATTTTTCCTTCTCAGACCGTATTCTCTCTTAAAAAGACCATCGACACACCATCCTCACAGATGATTAATGAACGTAAAAGAACCAAGAAATCTGTTGCATTTTCTCCTCTCTGCCTACCCGTGCTTCAAAATGCCCCGAAGATTAGATTGTAAAAATAATGCACTAATACTATCTTACATTAAAATTCCGGTTAAAATGAAACCCTCCTCACTGCGATAATATAATTTTATTCACGCAGATTCGTTCGTTTTATCATTATCTTCACATAAAAGCTCTCCGAAAAGCTCAACATTTCGCAGCTTAATTTTTAATCTTGGGATTAAAATAATCTCAGAACCGTGCTGTGACGGTGACTACTATAAATGATATAACGTCCAATACAGAGCTAAGATTTCAATCTTTCATTTCGCCAAGAATGTAAGGAAGAATTAAACAGGAGAGACGAAGAAAAGGAAACGAAATACATTCAAATTTCAGGAGAAAATTATTCATCAGATAAAAGGAATTACATAAAAATTCGATTAAAGATTTGTTTTCTCTTTTGATAAGGGAATAGTTTAGATTGTACAGTCCGGTGTAACCTTGCTTGAGAAGTTCGTATATAATTAGTAAAGTTTGAATATAATAACTTGGAGGGTTGTTTTCGTCATTATTCTGATTTAACAATAATTTTCAGGCCAATGCGAGTCTTTAAAGTAACTTTATATCAAAGAGCAAAAGTAGGCATATTGGCGCTAGTTAATTTTTTTGGCTATATTGCGGTGTATTAAAAGAGTGATTTTCATTTAAGTACATACCAAATTAGGTGTTCGGAAATAAAAAAAAATATGGAACTGTAAGATAACGGTCACAAACTTCTTTTAAATGTTACTTACACCCAAGGCTCTCATTGGATTCGGAGTTCCACAGGGTTCTATATTGGGTCCATTCCAAAATAGAATACCTTATTGCGATGAATAAATAAAAGACACTTTTTAACTTTACTCCATTTTTATTGACCGTGACCGGTTTCGCCTGTCACTGGTACGATTAATGATTAAACTATGGTTTACATACAATATTGGGTGTCAGGGGTAAGAAACCATGATTTTACATAGAGTATATTTTTCAGTGTTGTTATAGAATGATTTTACAAAACTTGACTTATTTAGTACTTTTGAATTTATTCATAATGTTATTTTATATATCAATGTGTTTTCAAAAATCATTTTTAAAATTACAGTTACAGATTTAATACTATTTATATAAAAAAAGGTTGGTGAATACTGATCGATAATGAGTTTATTCTAAGATTTTCTCATCTTAGTTGTAATATCAAGGTTAACAAAAGGATTTTCAATAGTTGGACTTCTACCAGCATTATGATATGTTTACAATGATTTCATATTAATTATATTTGGTATGCACTTCTGGGTAATAATTATGTACATTTATTGCTGGTGGGACTGTACAGACGATCATACAAATTACAGTTTATTGAAAATCAATCAAACTTAGCTCTCTTTGACGCGTATTCATTTGGATAACTCCCCCCTATTCATATAAGTTAACTAAAAATTCTAAACTTCATCGCCTCTTTCAACGACAACAAAAATAATTTCTCGGTTTCACAACATTTTTTTTTCTTCAATAATTTCTCTAAAATATTTCTTTTTTACCAACCAATTTATGGTAAATGCGCCTTGCGTTTTAATTCTGTTACTGTGTTCCACGTTTATGGATATTTTTTATTTATTTGGGTGTAATAATAATAATAATAATAACGTAGCATTTAAATAGCGCAATTTCGTATTATTTCATTTCATGTGTGCTTGCTTAATTACAATAATAAACTAAAAAGGGTTCTACTAATTCCATCAACTTACATTATAATTCTTAACATATTCTAACCAAATAGATATTCTATTCATATAATGTTTAATATTAGTGTTTGCATCACCAATCTAAAATAATGTTAAGTGCTTTGATTAATAATATTGTTTAAACAAATTACTGTAAGTTGGGTTGTTTGTATAATTTAGACAATACAACAATTAAAGATGTTTTATGTAAACAAAGTTCCTATTAACACTCGAAACGATTATCTAAATATGTATATGGTAAAATACTGGGGTGAAATGAGGTTATAGCCAACAAAAGCGACTTATCTTAATTTTTCAAACAAACACATATTTTTAACTTTTTTGAAGGTTCGTGATCTACGTATTGTGAATGTTCTTCGTTACAAAATGAATATTTCTTTCTAATTTAAATCCCGCTTGTTTGTTTGTTATTTTAAGAAAACCACGGATAATTATCATTCTCAATATGCAGGGTGTAACAAGACATACCCGATAGACTTCAACCAGCAATTCCTGGGCTTATTTGGGAAAAACGTATATGGCATTTTGATCTACGTTCACTTTTTTTCAACTTAAAAAATTAGAAGGTATTAAATAGTTAGGGTCGGGGCGGGGGGTTGGGTGTTTACCTGGCTGAGTGTTCAGAGCCAACTTAAAAAATGATGAATTTTAAAAACCTGAAAAAAAATTAACCGGATATCAAATTGCTATCTTCATTTTTTACTCCAATAAAGCTCCGGAATCACTAAAATGTGTTGAGTACGTCTTGATACACCTTTTATACAATTCTGTATTCAACCAGAAACAGCCAGAACCATCTTTAAAATTAAAAATAAAAATACAAAACGAACCAATAAATTCATATCCAACCCAATCCACCCCACAAAAATTGTACGAAATATTTTTTTCCCTCTGCTTTTATATCCTTACTTACTGCTGAATAATTAGAAGTATTGGTTTGATTGTTAGTTAGAAAAGTTATTGAAGCTGTTTAAAAAAATAACCATGAAGATACTGAATTTAGAAAATAATAAAAAAGATAATTTATGGTATTTGTGTTTATTCTGTAGAGCTCCATGTAGTTTTTTTGTTATTATTTATCTCTAGCAATTTTCCATTTCTCAGCTTCAAGACTCTATAATAATGTACTTTATAATGCCTTCGAAAAGCAAAACACTTCCCATAGTGGAAAATACTAGTTATTTTTTTTTTGTGATTATAGCACAATAATTCTACTTACTCCTAAAAGTCTGAAGCCAGTGAGACGATGGCATCCACAATTGGGGTATTTTGTGACGATGAAGGTAAAAGGGGAGGGAAAAAGATAGAAAAGAGGAAGTTGAGAAAGTACATGGCTAGTCAGATCTGGTCACCAAATACGGCAAAAGCCATTTTAAGCAACGTTTCGATCATGAATTTTGGTCTTTGTTAACCGTATTACTAATTGTTTTTGTGTTTAATTCGTAGAATACCATTTAATTTTTAAAAAATTTAATAGAAATCAAATTTAATAATGTTATTATTAAGTTAACTAAAAATACTTGCACAACTTAATAATAACATTATTAAATTTGATTTACATTAATTTTTTTTTAAATTTGTTAACCGAGTTTATAGCGCCGAAATCGATTCCAATTTTCCGAATAATTTTAAAATTTGCATACAATGCTATTATAACGTTAATTTGCCTTCCCTTCCTCCACGCAATAGAATGATGATCAAGAACACACTTGAGGGGTGAAAACTAGAAACCTTTTTTTTTACTCAAACTCCACACAGGAGGCTATGGAAAAAATAATTTCCCTCAGTGCCTTAGGTCATCTTTGGGGATACTGTGTGGATAGTATTTTTAAAGGGAAAGTAAAGAAAGGAAGATCTGGGAAGGATACACGTATGAGGGGTGGATAGGAATCTGGAGGTTAGTGAGTCCAAAACTGACGGAAGTATTAATCTATTTATTTATTCTTAAATTTAAATATAAAAACAAAAACGTTAGCCACTCATCTCACTAGCACAATCCTGTGTTGAGTTGAGTGGCTTTAAAATTTAATAATAATCAGTAAATATTAATAAGTGAATAATAGTACATGAATAAAAATTAGTAAATATTACTATTAATAATTCAAGGTGGGCAGAGTCCGGCTGGAGAGGTCAAGGGGTATCCTGATCAAAACGTAACGAACCACTTGGGGTGACCTATTGCAAACATAATTTCACTACCTAAGTTGGTCAAAAATCTTTCAATCTATGGTAATTTTAAATACTTTTTGTACCTCTCGTATATCGTATAGTATCAATCTATATTGTCATCGCCCTGATGAACAATCTTTAGGTATATTAAATATAGATCCGGTACCTTCTATCAAATTTTCCAGGAAAGTGACTATCATTATTAATGTTAACTCCCATGGCCTACTATTCGCCATTGAAATGCTTACTGATAAGCCTTGAATGTATTCTATTGTTTAAATTGTTCCTACGTCCAATTTTGACACGAAGTCGTTATTATTAAAGGCATTTGTAGTTCCAATTTAACGATTATATTGAATTGACTGGGTATTTGATACCGATTTTCTGATACTATTGATTAATTTTAGAGGGGGACGTTTTACACCTTCAATCTAGTATATGTTTTCTAGTATTAGTATTGTCCGAAAACATACACATACATGGAGTTTTACAAATACAGGAAAAAACTATATTTTTTAATGTAACTTGGAATAAAACTCTTTACAGAAAGTTTCAATTTTTTAATTTTTATTAAATTTTTTTGTATTTAATAGGATTTTTTTTAAAAGTAAGTATTTAAATAAAACATGATTCATATGGTGGTACAGAAAACATAATTTAGTTATTCGTCACCATAAAGAAACAAGGTTCTTTTGTTTGGTGAGGGAGTTTCGCATAAGTAATAAGATCGTAACATAAAATATTATTGTACAGTACAGCATGAAAATACGAATTAGTCGTGTAAATTAGTTAGTTATAAACACATTGTAGTAGTAATAGTATTAAAAAAAATAAAAAAAGGAAAAGAAGGGTAAGGTTTGTGGAAAAATAGAAAGATAAAAATCTGATAATAATAATAACAAATAAAAGACTGTTACGGTAGATGTTGAGGAAATTTTTTAATTTATGTTGAAATTCATGGATAAAATTTTAAGATTTGGAGGAAGATTGTTAAAAAAAAGTTATTCTTAGATAGAAGTAGGTGTTTTGTGTATGTTTAGTATTGAAATGTGGGATTTTAATGTTTTGCTGATTATCTTGCGAATATATTAAATCGTAAGTTATTTAAAGTTTTTTTTTTTTTTAATTTGAATATTTGCATATTTCTTCCTTTGAGTTTAAAGAATACTCGCTGTATAAAATCAAATTTAAATCATATACCTACCTATTATTCGCTCTGTTTACATGAAAAATATTAAATGATATTACTCTGCAAAACACTTTCATAATACCTGCCTGCCTATTTTTTTATCCTTTTCCTTCTCGTTCTTAGAAAACTAAATCAAAACAAACGTTTTTAATAAAAATAAAAACAATGAAAATTTCTCAATATTTAAAAAGAGTTTATCAAAAAAATCGAAAACCTATATGTACGAGTATATACACGTTATATATCGTCACAAATCAGAGGCATTTAGAAATTTATAAATTTTAACGATTCCCGTTGAACGCTAATTCTTGATCTGTTTCAGCATTTGTTCACATTAAAATCAGCTCTCAAGTATATCTGACATTTAAAGTTTTAAATGACCTAACAGAACTTTTTTTAAAACTATCTTTTTATTCTAGAATTGAATCGAGATCTAAAATTTATTCTATCCACCTTCAAACTAATTTTTCACTGAAGTGCCGACCGATCGTGCTAGCTTTTTTCAAGATATCCTTTCGTTAAGTTCTTTCCTCGGCAAGGAGAAGGCTACGTCTTTTTTATCGTAAGTTAAATATTTTTTTCACAGATGAAATTTTACGTCTCTTTGTACGGTGGGAACCAATGAGTGAAATTTTCTGATCACTTTTCAGACACAATAAACCAGTTAATTATGAATATTTATGATCAATTTAAACAAATATATGTTCATTATGAGTGATAGCAATATTTATTACCATAAACGATATAAGGATACTAGAACAATGCCTTATTTAATATGGGAGTAAAATATACTTCTTGCTTCCATTAATGGGCTAAGGAAAAACGCTTCTAGGGTTGAACTAAATAATAATATGTTATCGTAGAAAGCATTTTATACTGTGTCTCCCTATCTGTTTTGTATTATGTCTCACATATTTATTATTAACTATTATGTTTTTCATTTTGTAATTATTTTTATTATTTTTTTCTTCTCATTTTCTACTCATATATTTTAATATTATTATTTAAACCTTTTCTTACATTAATTTCTATATTTTTATATATATATATATATATTTTATGTAATATGGCAGACTGGGTTTGCACTATCCACCCAGTCCTGCTGGATTAAAAACTTATAGAAAAATGTATATCTGCTTACTAAATGTAATTTTGTTTATTTGTAAATTTTACACTAATGAATTTTGGAATAAGCGAATGGTGGTGGATTTAAAATAAATTGGTTGTTCAAAAGAAAGTGTTTGTTTTATTGAACAAATAAAAATGGTTAACATTAAAATTTTAAAAACAAAATTTTAAAATTACGAATTAAACTTGAACACAATTAATACATAACTGTCGCGTTGCCTGATCGTCGATTTGGTGGTCGTCAAATGTGATGAGAATATGTGTTTCTAATTTTGAAGGTTTCTGATGTTTTTTTTTTCGAAAAGCACGTCCTCCAAATATGTTCCTGTATTTGAAAATAAAATACGAATAACAAATAATAATAAAGTTCAATTTGTAATTATTTTATTGAAGTTTAAAAACCTGATTGTAATATTTAATCATTGAAGAAGATAATATTAACATAACTTAAATGAAAAATGAGACCGAAAAAAAAACAACAGAAAATAAAAAAGATATCAGTCGCATTTGGGACTCAAAACCAGGACCTCTGTCCAGTTCAATTTATGGTCTCATTAGCTAAGTTGGAAAAGCGGTTGTCCCGAAAATACAGAGGTCCTGGGTTCGAGTCCTAGATGCGACTGATATCTTTTTATTTTCTGTTGTTTTTTTCGGTTTCATGTTTCATTTAGATTATATTAATATTATCTTCTTCAATGATTAAATAATAATGTTGTCTTTCTCAGTAACAAATCAATCGTATTCGCAGAAAAAAATAACATCTCATAATTACTGCGTTTATCTCAAAGTATATATTGTCTACAGCATCAACTCAAGTTTTTTTAGCTTTCCCTTCTTTCAAAGAAGATTCCTTGTTTTAACCGGCACTCGGTGGTAGTTTTTTATTACTGTTATTTCGGTAGTTAACCGCTTTACACGCTGTAGTTAATAGTTTGCACGCGTGTTTGCGAATATCGTTCGCACAAAGTACCCTGTTAAATAGACACAGTTAAAATTAATAATCTTAGTTCCAGCAGTTACTAAATAACTTGGAGTTTGTTTGGATAATGTATTACGGATAATGGATGGAGATGGTCTGTACGGTGGAGTTCGAACGCGAAATTTGCGTAGCACAATTTGCGGGAGATTTCCCTGTAATAAAACTCGCAAATAACGTCGTTAATTTTAGCCGAAACATTGAATTTATTTACTAAAGCAGTGGCGGTTCCAGAAATTTTCCATTTACTTTAATGGAGGAATCCTCAGACACAGTTATTGTACCTACTTTGGAAGGATTGATTCAATACGTTTTTCTTAAAAGATTCTTGATTAAGCGCAGATTTTTTTTTAAATTTTTTTACCGCTACTGAAAAAAAAAACATTGTTTCATAAATGTTATTCGAAGACCGTACCACAAAATCCAGAAAAGAAAGAACTGAAAAAAGAAAGGCGGTAGGATAAATTTGAGTAAAGATGTACTTGGCTATTCATAAATGGTCAGTTAATATAGTTATAGCCAAATTAACTTATATTTCAAACATGTTAAATAGTGGTCCTCCACCTAGGCCGAATTCGGAGATAATTATCTGTGATATTTTATATCTGTTTTATTTTATATGAAAATAACTCGTTCATAAAAAAGCATATTCAAGAAAAAGTTAAATCAATAAATCGCGCCATAAGTTCTCTCTACCCCATGCTTGGTAACAATAGTAAATTATCCACAGACAATAAAATACGATTTAGTTAGAAAACAATTAAAATTCTGAATTCTGTTAGGTTTTCACATTTATAAAGTGTTTCCTGTCGGCGTGATCACATTTTAATTCGTATATTCGACTGCAACGCTACGTATACAGGGCAGACGGGAAGGACTTTCACAACTAGACTCAAAGAACATGTACGATGATATAAAAATAAAATCACTTCTTCAAAATTCGCAGAACATCTCTTAGTAAATAATCACGTCCCGCTTGACAACAACAAACCTAAACCCTTACATATAGAAAGAAGGGGTTTTAAATTAAATTTACTTAAACAATTAGAAATTAATAAACGAAGAAATAATCCTTATATAACATAAATTAATAAAGCAAAAAAAATATATATATTCACTGCTACTCAGTATGTTCATATTATCAAAACAATATAAAACATTTAAATAAATCAATTAAGAAAACACTATCAGTAAAATACGAAGAAACACATTATAAATGTGAAAACCTCAGATAATTCAGAATTTTAATTTTTTTCTAACTAAATCGGTTTTACCGATAATAAATCATTATTTTTACAAACCACTTCCAAATTAGAATGGTGTGTGAGTAAATAAAATCATATAAATAAGTCGTCACAATGTGGGTTAACCACAGTTTGAAAATAGCCTAAAACGCCGAAATATCTGTCACAATAATAAAAACTAAAAATACTTGCGGAACTTAATGATAACATTATTATTAAAGTTGATTTATATTATTTGAAAAAAATTTATATAATACTCCTATACAAAACCACTACCAGAACCATATTTTCATACGCTCCAACTATTTGATAAACCCTGCAAAATAAGATCATTTGGATAATATTATATCCTTCTTGGATCAGGGTTAATACTCCATACAAAGATACAGATATTTCACTGACAAAGGAACTAATTAAATCACTTTCTGAACCGTTTTATGCCGAATTACCCAGCCACGAAAACCCAACGATAAATTCGCTATTAAGCTATGATGCAAATTCTATATTTAAATATAAAAGACCACAAACGGTCCCACGAACGGAGTAACTCCGGCAGCATCTCTGCACTGAGTTTTTAGCATATTTTTCCCATTCCCACAATTTTAATAAAACATCCAAAACGTGAAGCTTAAAAAAATCCTTTAATTAGATTGGAACAAGATTATTTTTAAAATAATGGTATTCAGAATTTAAATTAAACCAAAGACCAAATGCATTTTTTAATATTTAATCGCTAATCGCTAAAAAACGCTAAATAAATTAATCTAATAATATTGTGATTTGTCTTTCTCCCAGGTTTATATCCCGTGATATCTGAGTCCTGTTGAAAAGTTGCCGCTATGCTTCGAAGCTCTTATATGTAGACTAGCAATGCAGATAAGTACCTACCGACTTGAAATATAGAAGATTTATAAAAAATAGAACTTTTAAGTACTTCTATTTTCTGAAAGCAGTTTCAAGTGCCTACCTAACCCGGTTTCTGGAGAATTTGACTGATTGAAAAGAGGGAGTCTCTGCATCTCCGTGAACCAGCGGAGACTACGTTTTAAAGTAATTTCCAAGGAGGTACCATTACTTCTCGGAAAAATCGTCTAGAAAATAAAAAGAATACCTAGTTTGACAACTGGTATCACAAACAGTGTGATATTTTTTTTTAGACTGGGTGGGTAGTGCAAACCCAGTCTGCCATATCACATGAAATATATACAATATAAAAATAGAAGTGAATACAATAAAATAAATTTAAAAATAAATAAAAATAATAATAATACATAATAAAGGTTAAATAATAATAATACATAATAAAGTTTAATAGATCGCCTTCGGGGTGGCAGTCGAATCATCTGCATCCATCGCTCATTGAGTGGAGAGCTGAGCCACGCGGATGCAGCCACGAAAATGGCGTTGGTTGACTTCCGTGTCCTGCTCCAGAAGCTGACTAGTCGGTGGCGAAGTAAGGCGGGGAATGAGTGGACCCTCCCTTGAGTGAACATTGTAGAGGCACTGCAGAACCTTGGAAGTTGCAGAAGTTGCCTGTTTGCCTTGTTGAAGCACATCCTCAGCTTGTCCCATTGCGCTCCTGAGTATTGCGACCACAGCTCAGATGTGTATAGGGCAGTACAGTATGTCTTAAAACGCATCTTCCTGACATCGTCGCTACAGTGGTAGAACAGTCTTGAGAGCATTCCGGTGCGTATATTGATGGCTCTTCTTTATCTTTCCATATCTTTCATATCGTTCATGTCTTCTGTAAGGATATTTGTTTTGTTTTTGTAGCTTTATTTAGATGTAAGCAAATTTTCATACATCTAGTAATAAAAAACATAAAAGGTACATAATAAAATAAATAGAGTCATAAAATTATAACGGAAAGAATACAGTTAATAAAAAAAAAGAAATACAGTTACCACAGTTCAAAAAAAAAATAGGGTTTAAGAAATACAGTTAATACAAATAGAAATACAAGTCATAAATTTTTCTTTACGTATATAGCACATGTTTTACGGAAAGTGCCAAGACTTGAGGCTTCCTTTATGGAATTTGGTAGGTTATTATAAAGTTTTTGCCTTTTATAAAACACGCTGTTCTGTGTACACGTAAGTTTTGTTTTGGGAAGCCTGAAGTCTCGGCAACTCCTCGTAGGATAATTGTGAATATTTTCATGATACATAATATTAGTTTGCAGATATTTAGGGAGCATGTTATTTTTAAGCTTGTACATCATTGTTAATGTATTATATATTATATGTTGTTCAGTTGTCATCATATTTAAGTTTTGTAACATAGTTTTAACTCTAGTAAAGATATTACATTTCAGAATCATCCTCATTCCCCTATTTTGTATACCCTGTAGTTTATTATTTTGGGTCTCGTTACATAAGAATAGAACACTAGAACAATAATTTAAATGAGGAGTTACAATAGAATTGTATACAAGGTGCGTTGTCTTGAGATCCAAGTTATTCCTAATTCTTTTTAGGAAGCCAATATGCCCCAGGTATCTGACCTGCGAGGCCACAACAAGTATATTTCCTTATAGCCAGATTGGTAGGATATTTAGAGGCTCCTTGTTGTGTTTAAATACAATGCGTACTCTTCACATATTCGCACAAGTCGTCTCATCGCATTAATCGATGGTGAACGGAACGAAATTTTCAAACGTATATTTTTATATGTCCACAACACAGCTTTGCTTGACAATATGCAAGCTGGATGCAAGAGAAGGGCTGGCTTGTGCTCGTGATTTAATTAATGGCCTGTTTAAATTTCACATTAACTATCTGATGTATACATATATCGCCTTTTACATGGATCTAGCTCAAATGTCTTAACTTTTGACGATTCTTGGTAATTATCATGGTCAATGGTCGGCCTACATTATCTAGTATCTCGACCTTTATTACTTTAATCAAATCATTGAAGCCATCCCATAATATTTCAAATCTATTGACATACCGTATGAATATTTATAATTATCCACTTTCAAGCAAGTAGGGTGTGCCCGAGGGTAGTGTTCTAGGCCCTTTAATATTCCTAATATGCATCAATGACCTTCGTGATTCAAAAGATGTTGAAAGTATTGTGGCATTTGCTGATGATACCATAATAATTTGTCAAGCTGACTCCTGAAACAAACTATACACTAATGCTGAGTAAGGTTTTACTATCGTAAAACATTGAACACTTAACCCGCAGACACTTTAACAGTACATAACAGTAATAACTGCTAACCCTATATATATATATCGCAAATATGCTCTAATGTCTAACTTACCAACAACCTCTGGTCTAGAGCCTAAAAATATCTGAGAAAAAAACGTTTGTGCAAAAACATGTAGTGTGTTTGATAAATTCCCCTATCTTAAAAAACGGATCACAATTTTTAGAGTTAGTTGGAAATGCTATTCTTGTTTTATAAGTATTTTAGTTTCCATGACAGTTGATCCTCGACAGTTGGCCCCCAACAGTTGGACCCCCGACAGTTGATCCCTCCGACAGTTGATCCCCTAAAGGATTATTTCTGCTTTACGTCCTCATTTGTAAAAGAAGTATGAAGCGAGGATATGCGGCGTATATCATACAGTAGGAATTAATCACTTATAGCGGCACCTAGTCCACCAGACATAACTTAATCCTGATATAAACGCATACATTTGCTTTAAACCACTTCAATTTAATTTAGTAACTTTCTTTCATCAGGACTATGAGTATATTAAAACTAACATACATACATGTATATTTAGGTGTTGAAATGGGACCCGGCCAAAGGGAAAGAAGTAATTAGAAATTTTCAACACCTAAGTATGTCTGTCATTATTTTGTATCGTAGGTTAGTTTTAATATAGTACTGATTAAGGAAGGTTACTCCTGAAACCGGTCGATTACTATATTAAATTGAAGTGCTTTAAAATTAGTGTGTTTATATTATAATAATGGCAACCCACAGAATAAATGCTTTTTTCGAATATACAATTAAATCGTTTGACACTCCTGAAGGAATAGAATATCATGAAATCCAAATCAACAATGTGCCAGTCGTCGTGCCGTATTTATGACGTTATTCAGTCACGGAATTAGGGTAACAATTTACTAAAAGTCGCCTCCGCATGTACACTAAATATGCTCCATTGCATTTGTAATAAACTAAAACCCTCATTGCAAAAAATTTACGCAGTGCCGCGGTAGTAAAATTACAGCGTCCATAGTTGGAAGGTTTTAGATTTTTTACAATTTAAGCGATCTCGTAAAAATCATACACACGGGTCATAACAAATTTTATCGCCGAAATAACTCGCTGAATTATCTTGTTTAAAGGCTGAGAGGCTGTTACATTTTTAATTGGAAGCTAAAATTTGAGATAAAATGTAATTGAGTAATCAAGAAATAAAATATTAAAAACATAAATTTTCTGGAAGTTGCTACCGACCTTCTCCGGAGTTTCACCACGCTTTTTTAGACTACATTTTTTTAACAGTATGGAACTCAAGTTTATGATTAAGATTAAGATTGTCCAATGTATTAATAGGTAGATCTCTTTCAATTGGTGGATGATCCACGTCCATTTTAGAAAGAGCGAGAGCTGGTTGAACACTTAGCGTGAAATCAGAGATAGGTAAATCAATTATTCGACTATTAATTTTTTTAACATGGTTATACTGTTACATGTTTGAGAAATGTAGAAATTCAAATTACAATGAATATTTGTTGACATCAAATTATTCAGAATAATCAGCATCATTGTAGGCGTTAACTAATAATTTAGTAGAAGAAATATTAAAATCTCGTATTTAAGTGTGAAAAATTAACAGTAACAGAAACATCTGGTGAATAGCCAGGAAAATCTCATTTTTTAACAATATTTTTTTATATTTTGTATTTATGTTCTCAGTTCGTTTATAGACAATTTGAGAAATCACCGCTTCTAGTAAATATAAATAAAAACACATACATACAATTAAATGCAGGAATAGTGAATTCAAATAAAAACAATTATCATTTGCTATAAAAAATACCTTGTTGAATAGGATCACTTAATTTTTGTTAGGTTTATCTGTTTTTTTTTTTTTTTTTTTAATTAAATTGAATGTAAATCATATTTAATAATGTTATTATTAAGTTCTGCAAGTATTTTTATTTTTTAATTATTGTGAGAGCTATTTCGGCGTTTAAGGTCGCTTTCGAATGGCCTTAAACACCGAAACAGCTGTCTCAATAATAAAAAACTTAAAATACTTGCTGTAAATTTGATTTACATTAAAAACAATGGATTACAAATTTTTGGATACTTTTATTTACAAAAACGCAACGATAAATTATTAAACATACTTTTCTCCACTTTAAAAATCATATTTGTATTTTAAATATTTTGTAAAACATACAATGGAACGGTCAGAAAAAAATTAATATTTCTGATTGGATTTTGATAAATGCTAAGCCTATGTAAATTTATAAAATATTTAATAAATATTTTTCTATTTAAAAACATTGTGTTTATCGTATTGCGTAATGATACTATCATTATTTTGAATTAATAAATAATAACTCTCCGACGTCCCTCTCCCCCTTAAGTTTCAATTAGTTTTTCTCATTTACTGTAATACATATTGCGATCACTTATAATAAATATATTTATTGCTTATATTTATGAAACATATGCATAATTCAATCGTTTATTATGTCTGAGAAGCGCACAGTAAATTTCACTCTAACTATTAACTAACTGGGGAACTATTTCCCACCATACAATGAAAGGTGAAATTTCCTTAATGAAAAAAAGTATTAAACTCACATAAAGAAAAAGACGCAGCCCGCTACTATGAAGACAAATGCATTGCTGAGGAAAGAACTCAAGGAAAGCATATCTTCAAAGCTATCGCTATAAGTCAGCACTTCAGTGAAAAATTAGTCTGCAGTTAGACAGAATAAATTTGACTCCGTGCTTCCATACCAGGATTAAGATCAAACAAATTGCGATTCCAATTAGAGAAAAAAATTCCGTTAGTCTAAAAATAACATTTATTTACCCCGGTTAAAATTCGCACAAAATTGTATGTCCCGCGATATAATGTCACTTCAACGTGAATCTCGAATGCTCGCCCCACAAGGTCAGAGACAATTCTATCGCGTAAAGCACAAATTTACATAATTCTCGAAAAATAGGTCAGAATTCTTCGCAAAAATAAAACACAATGCAAATCGCTGGTCGCGGGAGCAATTTGAATGGTCAATCGAAACTCGTCACGGCAATGTTATACAATATACTAGGGAACTTGTCCCATCGTAGGTTCAATCAATATTTTAATTTATATTTATTTTTAATTATTTTTATTGAGACTCAAAAACCTCATTTTAATATTTAATCATCGTAGAAAATAATATTAACATAACCTAAATGAGACATGAAAACGGAAAAAAAAAGACAGAAAATAAAAAGGTTTCAGTCGCAACTAGGACTCAAACCCAGGACCTCAGCCTATCCGGGGCAACCACTTAACCAACTTAGCTAATGAGACCAGTTCAATTTATGTCATCTTCTTCGGTATCGTATCTCAAATTCAAGATTGGTCAATATTATTCCCCCATTTTTATCCCATATTATTTTCTTTTTATTTTCTGTCTTTTTTTCCGTTTTCATGTTTCATTTAGGTTATGTTAATATTACTTTCTACAACGATTAAATTTTAATTTATCTTTATTTTTTAATTTCCTTTTTCTAGTTTCCTTTCCTATCGGTGTTTTTTTTAGTTATTTTACGGATTTTATATTATGATATATAATTTCCAAAAATTATAATTACGTAGTGGTTATCTATGATATAATTCCTTTATTTACCGGTTAACATGTGTAATGTATAAGTTTGTTTATCTATAGAAGTGATGCCATATGTATGCCCATTGACCAGTTTATATTATTCTCAAGATGCTCATTTTTTTATATATGTGCAAGCATGCACGCATGTGCACATAGGTGCATACATGCATACACACGCAAACAAATACACATATATGTACACATATATACATATTTGTACTTATATATACACATATGTACAGACACATACACACACCCTTACGCATGTATACATATACACACACATATGCACACACATCCACATGAACATACACACATATATACACACATACACATGAATATACACACATATACATACACATACATATAGATGGTTCGGGCATGTAGAGCAAATGCGCGAAGAAAGAAGTGTAAGGAGAATATATGACGCGAATGTGAATCGAAGAAGAAGCCAGGGACCTCCGAGGAAGACATGACACGATCAAGTTAATCAAATACTTGAGTCGGGCCATGTCAGAAGTCGGAATAACAGAAGAGAATGTATGAGACGATGTATGAATGTGAATGAAGCAAGAAGTGTATGCCAAGATCTAGTTGTTTGGTGGTCCGTCCCCTCTGCCTACCCCTGCGGAGAAACGGCGTGATGGTTAGTTAGTTAGATGAGTCTTGATTTTGTTCTTACCTTAAATATATTTATTTCCATAATTTGAACATCTCTTTTATTGAAAACTAGCCTTATACCAAAATATGTACTTAGATAGATGGTTTATTTAGATTAATATTCTATAACATTATATTATATGAATTATGTTTTTTCATCAAAGTTTCGCAAATAATGTTATATTAATGGAATTAATTGATAAAGTCATTCTCTATTTACTACGCTAGCTTGGTCTATAGCAAGTAGCATTAGCGTGGTAATATAAAATATGATAATTTATTTTATGAATATAACAACGTAAGTGTAGTACGCCTTACATTATTTAATATTTAAAAAAAAAATTAAACATACATTTAATTATAATTTTTACTAAAAAATATATGGTGACTTGTCTGCAGGTTCCACCAGTTAACGAAAATAAATTATGGTATAAAAAATTGAAAGCTTTTTGTAGCCGGATAGCCGATCTTGCATTTTGTAAGTCTGCAAAATGTAAAAAGCTATAAAAATGCTTTAAAAAGTGACATTTTGCTCGTCGCAACGGCGCCCAGTGCTTGAAGTGTGAACGGCGGGTTCCTTAATTAACTGCGAGCCGGAACGTCGAAACACCAGCACAGAACCTAAGCAGATTATTCGATATTTCGAATAATTTAAAATGTGAATTAGACAGCCCGCCCTCGGGCAATTTCAGCCGAATAGCAATCAGCGGGAGTCTGAATCTGAGAGGAAGGGTAGACATAGTTAATTAATTCGCTAATGGGAAGGGTTGAACTGTCGTCGAGTGGTAGGGCATTTTGCAGCGATATGAGTGGTTCCGGTTCGAATAATAAAACAATTTAAATTTGAAGCGCTCGGTACTAATAGCACATAATATAATATATACTAATTTAAGAGGGTGTTCTGTCCATTAGGTTCAACATTTTGGTTTGGTTATAAATTGTGGTTTAGAATTTTAGTTCAATTTTTTTTAACATTATTACTTACAGGTGATATCAATATTGATGCTCAAGACCGATTTTCCCCTTAACCCTTACGGTGCTGGAACACATTAGAATTTTGTAATTTTTAAATTGAATGAAAATGAATAGTTTTTACTTTTTACAATTATGTACAGTATGTGTATAATTACATAAGTAAAAAATTACGGACAAGCGCTGAAAACGAGGAAAAACTCGATAAGTACATTACAGTGACGACCGTGCATCGTGGTACGGTGAGCAAAACTTCGTATCCATCTAGCTCCTTATCATACCGTTCGGTAAGTTATCAACGCACGCAGACATACTAACTATTTTTTTTCTCGATTTTAACTGTATACACATTAGCTTTTTTTATCGACTTTAACTACATACATATTTTTTTTCTTGACTTAACTATATACATATTAACTATTTTTTTCTCGACTTTAACTATATACATATTGACGATTTTTTTTCTCGACTTTAAATATAAACATATTAACTTTTTTTTTCTCGACTTTAACTACATGCATATTGACAATTTTTTTTTCGACTTTAACTATACAAATATTAACAATTTTTTTCTCGACTTTAACTATATACATATTAACTATTTTTTTCTCGACTTTTCAACAAGGCATTGTTTCTGTAACGTTCGATAAATGCCTACTTATGTATTTTAATTACCGCATATATGCAATGATGAGTAAAACCTAAAACATAAATGCTGTGTTTAGTACTCAGTACAATATAATACAATAACATTATAAAAATACTTATATAATAACAGTTGACAGTACCGGAAATTAAGGTTTTACTGTTTGTAATTACAGAGAGAGAAGACGTCCAGTGGGCTGCTCCAGACAAACTTGAGTAAAGCAACTCCAAAAGCTTGACGAGGGGAGGCTGCTATATGATTGTGTTTAACACCCGCTCCTTGCTTCATTCACATTCATACGTATTCTTCTGTCATTCTGAGTCTTGACATAACCCATCTTAATTGATTCATTTGATCGCGCCATGTCTTCCTCGGGCGTCCTCGACTTCTTCTACCAGTCACTTTCACGTCACATCATCACATATAATCTTGGCTCTCCTTTCTCCATTCATCCACTAACAGAACGTTCAAACGATCTAAACTTAAAGCGTATTCGGGTTATCGGTTTATCTAATGTTTTGGTTACATTAATGTGAGACTTGTCTTAGTTACCTAATTGATATGAGAGAATGATTCACTGAAAAACAGTCTACTTTAATGGAAAAAATTACGACTTGACGACAACGATAGACTTCTTCTTTTTATACGTTGTTATTTCTTTGACGGTCTCCGTGGTTGAGTGGTTTCGGTCCTTGGCTACGAATTTGAAGGTCGCGGTTTCAAATCCCAGCGTGCTCAAGTAACTTTTATTTGATTAAATTGTGTTATTTCACAATTTATTCATTTAAAATAACATGCATTCAGAATCGAAACGTTAATTGAAATGGCTTTAGCCGTGTTTGGTGACCAGGTCTGAATAACCGGGTACTACCCCACCTTCTTCTCTTCCATTTCCTTCCTCTCCTCACAACCTACCTTCTGCCTCACAACATACCCCAATTGGGAATGCCATAGTCTTGCTGTTTGGGAGCAGCTGGGAGCTGACTAGTAGTGTGGGAAAGAGACAGATTTTGATGAAAATCAAATAAAAATAATACTTATTTTTATAAACAATAATTATTAGCCTGAAACACTCATCCAAATTGAAAAAAACTTTCCGAGAAAAGATAAATGTCGCCGACAGGACTCGAACCTGCACCCTTCTGATTGCTGGTCAGATGCTCTACCGTTGAGCTAACGTTATTGTTTATAAAAATAATTGTTACCCTTTGCGCTATGCACAAAAATCCAGTCTTTAAAACTTTAGTTTATCAATTAATAAAAATAATACTTGCCAAATGTAAAAAAAAAAACAATTAGATTTAACCCAAAGTCCGATTTTAAGGGTGTTCCCTTTCTTCCCGTCCCCTCCCCCTACATCTCTACCTACCCCTCTACCGCCCCCTCTGTGTTGCTCTGTCCTGTTCTACCCTAACGTGCTATCTCTTTCCCACACTTTCTCTGTCTCCATTATGATATATCTGTAGTTTAATTTTAGTTTATATGTTAACATTCCTGAAGAAGGTTGAGTCCAACCGAAACCGGTCGAATGCAGAAATATATATAAATAAAATAATATGACTTAAAAGAAAAACATTTTAATGACTTATATGAATTTTAAAATACATAAATAATGTATTAATTCTTGCTATTTTGATTGTAATAATTTTATATTAATAACAATGGTACGAGTATGTGTGATACTATGTATGCAAAATTTTAATCAATATGTAAATTAGAACATAACGTAGTATTAAACAATAGTGGGACGAGTTTGGGTATGATACGACACAACTTTATATATAGGTAACGTAGAAATACAGATATGACAATGATACCTCGATTCGGTTTGGGGATTGTATACACATATATATTCCACGTCGTAATGGTATTCAGAAATTTTTATGAAGTGTCAGAAAAAGAAAAAAACAGGAATTCTGCAAATAATATACTGGCATGGTGAGAAAAATTCAATAATTACCAAAATTAGCAAAGACGTGTTGAATATGGGAATTTATTAAGTATCGAAATTCGCATGTTTTACATATTTTAATGCTACTTTTGATGTTATTGCAATTTTATCACTATTGGTAAGTAAAAATGCAGTATCTTCGTTTGTGTAAGTAAAAACATAGTTCCTGCGTTGAAGTTGCTACGTTTATACGAGTAACTAAAAATGCAGTATCTTCGTTTGTGTAAGTAAAAACATAGTACATGCGTTGAAGTTACTACGTTTATACGAGTAACTAAAAATGCAGTATCTTCGTTTGTGTAAGTAAAAACATAGTTCCTGCGTTGAAGTTACTACGTTTATACGAGTAACTAAAAATGCAGTATCTTCGTTTGTGTAAGTAAAAACATAGTTCCTGCGTTGAAGTTACTACGTTTATACGAGTAACTAAAAATGCAGTATCTTCGTTTGTGTAAGTAAAAACATAGTTCCTGCGTTGAAGTTACTACGTTTATACGAGTAACTAAAAATGCAGTATCTTCGTTTGTGTAAGTAAAAACATAGTTCCTGCGTTGAAGTTACTACGTTTATACTTACATTTGTGATCTTGAAATGCATTCTCCCGCCGCAGTGTCCTTCACTCTATGGGGCGTCCCTTAATCGAGATTTTTGTTTGAGGAGTTTTTTGAGTTGGATTTGTCGTGTTCCTATTGTTCCAAGACTTGTTTAATATTATATAAAATAAGGATGTTAAGAGGTCAATGAATGAATCAAATTTAATGTACTTCCCAATGAATTACTGAAAATATAAGACGATGTCCAATCGTTGTCCTTGAAATACTTTTTATGTTATTTCCTTAATATTTATATCTTTGACCTATACTTACTTGCTGTAGTAAGAACAGACCTGTTAATTTTTTGGACAAAATCATTTTCCAGTCGTTTATATCTCAAATGAAAAGTTCTATGCTTGAGATTTCAGTTTCATTACCTCAGAAACTGTGCTAAAAAGTTGTAGGAGTTTTGAAATATTGAAAATAACAAAGAAACCACAGAATTCCAACAATTTGTTCATGTATATTTAAAACTCTCCATTGCCTTGGGGTAAAAATAAAGCGCCTTTTCAATGGGAGCTTTCGAGGGAAGCTTTTCAAGCAAATTGTTTGACGTCAGAAAGTTTTGTGATAGCAAATGAGTTGTAATTTTTTGCTTTGTTTATTTATTTTAGATTACATCATTCTCTAATCTCTAAGAAGACAATTTGATAATTAATACATTCATTGAGCAAAGACATATTAATTAAGTGATTATGAGATATTTTGTATAAACCACTATTTAATAAACAATCTCAACATATTTAGAAATTCCTTCGTCAGGATACAAAGTATACAAAAAAAATGAATTAAGTTCAGACAAATAATAAAAATATACGAACATTAACAATAAGTGATTAGATAAGGAAAATAATTATTAAAATTTTAATATCTTAAATAAAATGCAAAGTTTTGTTCTAAGCCATTTATTTTATTTGTATTTATGCATTATCGACCGGTTTCGGTTGAACTCAACCTTCTTCAGGAACGTACAGTAACGTCAGTTTATATGTGTACATTCCTGAAGAAGTTCGAGTACAGCAAAACTAAAACATTAAAACAAAACTAATCAAAACACATCAATACTTGTACCACATTTAACACACAACGTGAACACCTCAGCACAGGTTCTCCTGGTGAGGTGGTCACGACACATATAACACTCCATTCACAGTGTCACCTCTTCAAACCTACCTTACACTCCACATTATAAAACACCGTACAAAGCACCTTTATTATACTTTTAAAAAAATATGTTATGTAAAATGGTACTGTATAATACATAGATATAAATAAATAAATAATAATAAAAAAATTGAGGTCGATAATACATAAATATAAATAAAATAAGGTGGCGAAAAATAAAATAAAAATTTCATTTAAATTATAATTTTAAACCGAGTGATTGCTGGAGGCTGGACTGAGGCGGGCCTCCATGATGAGGATTTTCCTGGAGCTCTTTATTCTTTTCCTTATTCCAGCAACCCTGGATCTTATAAGGGCTGCGAAACCGGAAATATACTGGAAGCGCTGCTGTATCTGGGGAGGCCAAACATTATGCGAAAGGCGTCATTATACTGTACACGAAGTCTTTCCATACTACGTTTTTTTATATATTAACTGTTTTTGTGTTTAATTCGTAGAACTCCATTTATTTTTTTTTTAATTTAATCTAAATCAAATTTAATAATGTTATTATTAAGTTCTGCGAGTATTTTTAGTTGTTATTATTGTGACAGCTGTTTCGGCGTTTAAGGCCATTTTCAAACTGTGGTTAATCCATATAGTGCCAACTTATTTATATGATTTAATTTACTCCCACTCCTTTTAAATTTGGATGGGTAATGATTTATTATCGGTAAAACCGATTTAGTTAGAAAACAATTAAAATTCTGAATCCTGTGAGGTTTTCACATTTATATTGTGTTTTACTCGTATTTAACAGACATTTTTTTCTTAATTGATTTATTTAAATCTGTTGAATTGCTTTGGTAATGTGAACATACTGAGAAGCGTTGAGTATATAATTTTCCTTACGTTATTAATTAATGTTACATTAGGATCATTCGTTCGTTTGTTAATTTAATATTAATTAATATAGAACTCGTGTTCTTCGCATTGCTACCTGTTGTATACTTTTGCATCTTCAATTATGGAAAAATCTTCAAACAAATCCACTATAAACTCAAATAATCGACTCAGTTTACCAGCAACAGTCAGAATATTTTGATGTGTTGACGCTTGACTTCATATAAATCTGATAAATAGCCGCTATTTGTCGGTTCGAGCTCGAGTTAAGTTATATCAAACTTTTTTATGGTATATAGCGTTATTGAGAGTATGTGAAATGTAAAAATATTTCTATTCTATAAATAGCACTTATAGTTTACTTATTGAGATGTGGTGAAATAGCCCCTAAGTCGTGAAGCAGAAATTCTGTTTGCCATAGTAGTTAAAACTCTGATCTCGGCATCGCGAAATGATCACAACATTATTTTCAAGAATTTTTGGGTCAAAGCTTATTCGCTCTATTACACAGCCATCGGTTTTTGTCGTGGGATGAAAATTATCTTATTAAAATAAAGAATGCATCCCTTGCTAGCAACGAGATTTCTTATTAAAGTAAATTCACCTTAAATCAAATAAATAAGAACACATTAGTCAAACTAAAAACCGAAAGATAATCCAATTTAAACGGAGCAATCTTTCCCCATTGTATTCCGGGAGATAGCTTCATTGATCTTAGTGTTTTTTTTTCCCTGGAGAATCTAAGATAATCGAACCCAATGAACAGATGATACCTAGAAATGCCGATATGAACGAAAATTAACGTCACCTTTAACACAATAAAAAATTTTGACGCATAGGGCACATGCAGGGCAATGAAATGTAATATCTGTTCGAGAAAGCACATATAGATTTCTCTCCACATAGCATCTTCAAAGATTACAAAAGCCTTAATAATAATAATAATTGGATGATTTGTATAGCGCCGTTTTTGTGAAAAATCACCCCAAGGACGCTTGTAGAAAATTATTTTCCCAAGGTCCTCCTGTTTAGCGTTATTGAAAAAAAAAAAACTTTGAAATTGATTGACCGTTACAGTTAAGTTCTGATTACTAAACCCTTTCACCAGAGCAATCCTGATAATATCTACGACTGTGAAACGTTTTTTTTATTATTGTGACAACTGTTTCGGCGTTTAAGGCCATTTTAGAACTGCCTAAAAAAAACTTTAATAAGTAAATCGTAATTTCAATAAATTAACCATCTTGAAAGAAATCGGCTCTTGCCATTAATTTTGCCTGCAACTTTTCGACCGTAGATTTCAGACAGGCCAATTAATTTGATTATCTGTTAATTACAGAAATAAAAGTGTTTTTTTTAAATAATTTCATGAGAATTAAGGTAAAATTTACCTTAATTCGATACACAAACTCGCTCAAAGCACACTCCTATGGGTTTTTCTCTTCACCGATCGAACCAAACCAACTAACATACACAGGCGCAGGTACACATAGATAAATATACGGGCTACATTAAATTCCATCCTCGTAAATACAGCTATATAGAGATACTCGTATAAATAACACTTCCAGATAGACATATTACTTCTTCTGGTCGGGGTGGCACGTCTCACCGTAAGTCTCGGTCGGTCTGCAAAGGTTGAATGGCATTTTCATTAAGTGTATGGAGCTCCATTCCGTTACAGCTAAATTAAATTAATTAATTTATAAATACGTTTATAAATGATATTCCATTGCTTTCCATTTTCTGCAGTAGTTAACGCAATTATATTTAAAAACGTCAAACTTATCAAAATAGGTTGATTAATAATATAATTTTATGTAAAACTACTTATGATAAAAAGGGTATTCTTGGTTTTAAATTAAAGTTTTCATAATAAATCACCCATATTTTCGACAAATAAAAGGCGCTACTAACGTTAGTTTTTTCTAAAAAATTATTTAAATCAGACTAAAGGCAGTGCAAATGTAAGAGCATAAGAGTT
Organism: Halesus radiatus; assembly: GCA_022606495.2. Lineage (NCBI taxonomy): Eukaryota > Metazoa > Arthropoda > Insecta > Trichoptera > Limnephilidae > Halesus > Halesus radiatus. The sequence goes on from JAHDVE020007722.1 coordinate 46,843, forward strand.
CTGGGGCTTCCACAAGAGCGGATGGCCCAATTGGTGGGTGGCCCGCTCGAAATAGAATTTTGCCGCTACACGGTAATTTTCACCAGTCAAGTGATCATATGGACATAGCCGGGAGCGTAGGTCCAATGGCTGAAATGGCTCGCTCCTAGTTGCTGCAGTTGTCAGTAATCATATGAACGTCAGCGAGAGCGCACCCACCTTACCTGAACACCTCCGTTTTTAACACAAAAACCAATAATTTGCACTGATTCACTGATTTGCACTGGGAAAGAACATCTCTTTTAGATATATTTGCTTGATCATAAGTCACATATGACAGAATACACATTTATTTTGTTTTTTTATAAACAAAAAACGTTTGTTTATATAATTAGGGTATGTTATTTCAAAAAAACATATCACCTTTTTGAATTATGAAACGGACTTACGCCAAAGCAAATTTCTTTAGCGAATCACCAGGGGAAAGTTAATAGAATTTTTTTTTTATTATTTTCAAGTTACGAAAAATTGTAATTAAAATATATGTGTATCTAAGAATTGTAACGAACATAGGAATTTATCATTTGCTAGTTTAAAACAATAAATAAAGCACTTTTCAAAGTGGAGGCCAGGAGTATTGCCATTAATACCATGTCAGAAACTAGACACTCGATTAATATAGTTTTACCGCCAGCCTCACTGCTGGGCCGGCCGATGGCAGCCGCTACACACTTGGTTTTCAGCGGAAACACTAGGTCCATTAAT
>JAHDVE020007723.1:0-69380 GCA_022606495.2 Halesus radiatus
TGGCAAAACAGAGATAAGCCTCATGCTTACCTTTGCGTATGGATATTGCCCGAGCCGGAGAGATATTATCGCCTTATGTGCATCGGGCGCTCGGTGGGTCTATTATAGGCTGAAAACTCACCCCTCCCTAGGAAGTCATTAAATTCTTTACAACCAATTAAACTTTTCACTGAGCTTTCATTTCTGTCCTCGTCTTGACCTTTAAATCTTGTAGGATCAAACAATTTTCGTACAGGTGAAGAAAAGCATACCCAAAAGTGCTTTACATATTTTACAGTTTAAAAAAAAGCCGTGTAAAATACAGATATTTTTCTTTTACATTTTAATACGTAGAAATTGTATACATTAACCATTATTTAACCTTTTTTTATTTTTATTATTAATATATTTTTTATTGTATTCATTTTTCTTTTTATTTTGTAAATATTTCATGTGATATGGCAGACAGGGTTTTTCCTACCCACTCAGTCCTGCTGGATTAAAAACTCAAATAAAAATAACTCAGTTTGGTAATATCGTACAATGGAATGAGTAACGAGTGCGGTCAAGAAAAAAAAAGATTTGTGAATATAACAAATTTTGATCAAAGCTGAAACGGGGACCGTCCAAAGATAAATAATTTATAATGGCTTTGATTCTTGATATGGTCGTTAATCAAATTTGATTGAGTTGGAACCCCCAACCTATGTGGCAGTGTGTCGATTCATTTCGTTTCTCTATTTATAAGAGTTTTTGTAAGCGCATTAGTTAAATATTGTTTCTGTCCTTTTTACTGAAATTCGAGAAAACTGTGTTTAAATACAAAACCAACCAACGATTATCAGTAAACATGCAGGTTCAGTTTAATTAAACGTCGAGGCAACAATTTGCAGCAAGTCCAGTGGCGGACAGCATTCAGCGAATGCCCACCAGTTTCCCATTTTCTTCAAGCACTCGCCACGCAATACTCCCGCGCGGATTTGGTAATTGACCACATTCTATATTGGTCGGCGATTATTTATAATCAGTAAATTCCCTAAATCTGCGTTCAAATTAGGCTCTATTAATCAGCCTGGAAAGCTCAATACTCTACCATCCTTGCCTTAATAGCGCTTGTGAGAAAGTGTCCAATTTTATTCTAATGCGTTTTGTAGGAGGACGCTAGTCAACATTGTGAAAAACAACCGCCCTTAAGTTAAGTTAAGATTTTAAAATTTACCTAAAACAGTTCGTTAATTTGATAAATAATATTTTAAAAAAAGATTTATCGAAAAATAAACCGACAGCAATATTGCTATTTATGAACTACAGAATGTCATTTCAAAAAAAATAAATTTTATCGATATCAGGTGTCGGGTTAGTAGTGGATGTCCTTTCAACGTTTCAATAGTGCATTACTATTTCTGCGCTACTGGTGTAGATATTATACTACATTCCAGCAGTAAAGCAATAATAGTAATTACTTCTGATAGCAGTATGTTCTATTCAAAAGCAACATTTTTAGAAAAACAGACTTCCATGACAGAGAGCGAGGGTGCCAATTTTAGAAATTCTCAAAAAAGTCTTATAATTTTGTAAACAGTGTGACATTTATTTAACATGATAATTCCATTGTCGGATCTGCCTTAGGGTTCCCGATTCACAGTTGAGAGGTTATCCACCACTCATGTCCAGTCGATTTGCTTGGCTTTGTAAACGATGTACCCACGCAATCATATTTTGCCTTTGCGTACACGAAGCTCTCTTTTGTCCAAATGATCATGTAAATTAAAAACTAGAGAAAGCGGAAAGAATAATATGGGGTCATATCGTATTTTAAGTAGTTAATAATAATAATAATAATGTGTTATTTCAGCAGAACAAAGCGGTGAGTGCAATACTCTGTCTGCCATATAAACATAATATATTTTAAGAATAAAAAAATTACACACTGTAGAAATATAACATAAAAAACATAATTAAAAATTAAATTAAATTAAAATAACATATTTAACACTTATGCTACAGTGGACTGAGGGAAATTCTCCATCTACGATGTAAGGGCGCGTTCTGCCACTGGGCGACAGCCTGGACAAGAGTGTTATCCGATCTCCGGTAGCGCTGACTCGTCCCGGCTATTCTGTGGCGCATCAAAGCAGCGAACCCATGCACCCTTCCCTCTGCGAACATCTGCGAGGCGCTGCATCTCCAAGGGAGGCCGAACAGTGCCCTGTAAGCGTGGTCATATTGCACTCGGAGTGTGTCCATGACGCCTTGTGTATATCTAGTCCATAGTTCGCTAGTGTAAAAGCTCATGCAGTATGTCTGGAATAGTTTCTTTTTTACCGGAGGACTGCACCTATTAAATCTTCTGGCGACCATGTTGGCACGTACGAACAGCGCTCTTCTTTGGCGTTCTATTTCATTTTTATCATTTTTTATCAGTTAAACAGATACTATAATGCACCATTGCTCATAATGATAAAATATTGTTGAACATAGCCTAGAAAGTCTAGAATGACTTGCATAGAAAAATATGATGCAGTTTTCATTAAGTCAGTTGTCGTGGGAGAGTTTGTACTGCTTCAGCATACAGATGTTCTGGTTTATAGTTAAAATAACAAGCCCAGCTGCCGCTACATAAGTATTGACCAACAAACTCGGTAGGAAAGCAAACTGAAAAGTTGACTTCAATGACCGTAGAATTAATTATATGCTGTTAAGTGTGCGGAATGTTGTCAGAGCGTACAGACTGAACTAATACTTTTTTAATCTTTTAGTTTTATCCCCCGCTGCAAAATTATTCAGAAAATACTCATATAAATGACTTTTTTCCAATTTTATTACATGAAAACACTTATTACGTTATGCTAAAAATTGATGAATTGAACTTCTCTATGAAGTATAGATATATAGATACATGTATATTATCTGCATATTCTGAAAAAAATAACAGCTCTTTAAAGCACTTTTATTTATTTCTAAAATACTTAATAATTAATAAAATACTTACAAATTCCAGCGATAGTAATTGTTTTTAATGCCTGTCTCTTACCACGGTAATCAATCTTCCGAGTATTGCCTTTAATAAACTTGCGATCTCCATTTCAGTGTTGTGTTGGCTGGCTCAATTTTACAGAATAACGCTCAATTATTCAAAATAAAGCGAGCAATTAAACGGAGGTCATGGTTGTTAGAGATTAACCTCTCGGTGTTAAGATGAAGGAAATCTTAATTATTATTGGTACGTCATTTAATAATTAAACTCAGCTGGAACATTATTTTAGGGGTATAATTTAAGTAGCATTTTATTTTTGTTTAAGGCTTACCCGGGGCACTTGAAGTTTCCTTTATAATTGCGGAACGGGCACTTGTTTGCTACTAGCCACTTGATGAAGCGATGATGACCCGGAGATAATGGTTAATTCCGCCTGAATTATTTTAAGTACATACGATGTCCCTCCCAAGACCGAGCGCGAACATTTGAGTTGCGCTAAAATTAAAACATAAAGCAACCCTTTGTTAATTAAATTTATTTACAAATAATTTGTGTACATTCTCTATCCCATGCTTCGGGGTGCGAACATTCTCCAGCGTGGGAAATTATTAGGGATTACGGGGAAAAGAACGCCACTGTGGAAATGGGTACGCAAGTACTTAAATGTCGTTTGGAATGAGAGGTTTGTTTTGCTAGATTGATAAATATTTATAACTACTTGTAGCCCGGCTTTCCTCCTACTACCTTCTACCCATCTCCTATGTTTTCCACACCCTCCAGCCTCACAAAATACCTTAAATTCCATAACTCCCCTGGTTTCTGATAGTGTGGTCACTTATGCGGTGTTCACATTTACAAAAATATATATAATTATTTCTAGCCGTGTTTGGTGACCAGATCTGAATAGCCAGGTATTTCCCCACCTTTCCCTCCCCTTCTCCTTCCCCGTTCCAATACCTTCAGCCTCACAACATTTACCAATTGGGGATTCCATAGTCTCACTGGCTCCAGACGGTTGGGAGCAGTTGAGACTTTTGTGCGGTATTCATTTAAAAAAAAAAAAAATATACATATATATATATATATAATAATAATAATAATAATAATAAATGTTTATTCCGGTACGTGGAGGTTAGTGCAGTCCCACACATTCCATACAAAATATACCGTTAAGTGAAACGAATTGATTGCTCAGTTTATTTACTGATCATTGATATGTTTAAGTTTAGGAGACGGTCAGATGTATGGGGGTGGGGTTAGGAGACTATATTTTCTTCAGGTTAAGATTGTTAAATCAAAGAATGGATGTAATTCAAATAATTCAACGTTTATATCAGAGGAAGGGGGTGAGATACCTAGATGGAGGATAATATTGACAAGTCTTGAGTTTGAGGTATGATATCGATGAAGACAGCGTAAATTGGTTTAATTAACGTAGTCAGTAAAGCGGTTGTCCCGGAAAGACAGAGGTCCTGGTTTCGAGTCCCAGGTGCGACTGATACCTTTTTATTTTGTGTGTTTTTTCTCAGTTTCGTGTTTCAATTAGGATATGTTAATATTATCTCCTTCAATGATTAAAGATATCTTCTTACCCTTTTTCTGGTGCTTGCTTGTATCTCTTATCGGTGTTGGCTATCATCAAGCTGGTCTTTTCAATTTAAGCTGCAGCCAAGATGAATAAATGTAAGTTCTGTAACCAAGATTTGATTCCATGTATTTGCTGTTAAAAATACAAAGATTTTTTTTTTGCTTCTTCAAATGTTTTTTTTCTTCATAGAATCAAAATGAGTTAACTGGGTATCGAAGAGATTCATACTGCAATAAATAAAACAAAACACGAATGTACACCTTTGTACATATCTCCGGTTACAGGCATTTTACATATTTGGGACCAGCACAAAACATCTAAGAATGAGCTATGCATAACATGCTATTTAAAAAATAATTTTGTTATTTCAAATTAATTACCTAATATTAAAAGAAATTGTTTTTGGTAATCAGGTCCTTTAAACTGATTTTGTGCGAAAGCCGAAAAGTGTTCAACCCGTCAATGAAATTCAAAGGCATTTTGTCGGCGTTCACTCGGCGCTCTCTACGTTTAACGGCTGTACGTTGAAAAGATTATGTCAGGATTTCGAAAAATATCCACGTCGAAAACAAGAAAGGTGATTATAGCCCCTGTTATGACAAACGTGAACGTGAATTATTAGGGCGAGCGAGAATGTTCAGCAGTAAAAATTCACACGGAAAACAAATCCCGTACACCGTAGTATCACTTTGGATTCTTGAGCATACTGGACACGTTACGGGGACATAGTATTTTTATGACTCTAACCACCTTACGCCGAAAGTTTTTGATTTAACGAACACGGAAAGAAAAATGAAAATTTAGACAAATTTGTTTTTCTGCTTAAATATCGCAAGGTGTGTTTGGTATATGTACAATTCAGTATGAAAAATAGAGTTTTTTTTTCAAAGTAATATTATAATTCTTAAATGCTTTTATTAGTTAATATAATACATACATATTGAACATAAATATGAGTTCAAATAAAAAGTACAAGATGAAGAATATACTATGATAAAAAAATAATGTATAAGTAAGTAATAAAAAATAAAATAAAATAAACAATGAACAATTATGTTGCACGTGGTCCTATGAGTGAGCTGGGATCCAGCGCTCGGTGAAAAGTAGTACTTGGTGCTTGTAGGCTACGGTTACCACCGTGTTGTCAGAGGTTATCAGCTGGCTATCATCCTGACTCCTGTGGCCTGGTTTCTCATCAGGCCCGCGAATCCATCCATTCGTTGCTCCGTAAACATTTCCGATATGCTGCTATTATATGTTGAGAGGTTTCTTTTAAATGAAGTCACAGGTGATATCTGAACGTACCTACTTTAGCCAAAAATAATGTTTTTTTATGTCCAACTTCCAGTTTTCCAAGAGTGCTTTTTTTAATATGGGTGACTTAATTGTGTAAATTATACCCTACTATGTACAGTCAAGATCTATGGGTATATGTTTCAGAAGACCTACTTTTTCCACTGCTGAATGAAGGTCTATCCATATTTTATCTACCTTCTTTGTCACGAAGGATTTGTCCGTGGCATACCTGCCAAACATAATACCACAGCTGGATTTACAAAAATGAAGCAAAACATAAAACTATGAGTATCCATTCTCAGGTAGAAAAGTTACTTTGTCGGCATTAAAACGCGTCGTACTGTTTGTAAGAACGTCGTGCCGGCTTCAAATACGATGTGAATAAATAATTGTGGAGCACAGCCGCCGTTCCTTTTTATTGTTCCACTTTGTTGCGCCGTCACAGGTGGATTATTGGCGGAGCATTTCGCTGGAGTCGCTGACATAGGTACAACATACAGTAAAGTCACAATTCACATGCCACTAAAAGGACTCTGTGCGAAGTCTTAAACATATTGTTATGAATAGTATAAAAATGTTGTGATTTTATGTTGACGTCAGTCTAAATACTTCTTTAAATAATTATATGCATATTGTAATTATTGTATTCAATATATTGCGGATAGAATCTATAAAATATGAACACCCGTTTACTATAATTATTACTCTATATTAGAGATAATGAAATAATTAGAGACATGGCATCTCAGCTGACAACATTGGCAAGAAAAGGTTAGTTTCATGGCTATCAATTTGATTGTTAATGAAGGATGTGCTAGGAAAATAAAAGGCAAAGTAAATCGATCAACATGGAAAGGAATGAGAATGGCCAAATAATATATTGGTGACCAAAATTGGAACAATATATCAAATTAATTGATGCTCACCAAATTATCGTAATTACAATAGAAAAAAAAGTACATTATAAATGGATAACAAAATAACATAAATTTGTGAGTTTCTTTAATACACCGCTGCCGAATGATATGTTGCACATAAAGGACGGTTAAACGATGACGGATTACTATTGATTGGTTTTTTCCCATCTCACGCAAATAATTTGTGGATCAGATGCGGAATTGTGGAAACTAAAAAAAAACAAAAAGAAACGTCCATATAACGCATCAATCAGGTAATGCTTTACATACGAGTACGTCATAAATTCAATTTTTAAGCACCATCTAAACAGAACACGAACAAGCAGTCGTTTTCAATAGCGGATGGGCTCAAGAGTAGGTACTCAATACTCGACATGTTATTGAGAACAACTTTGAGTTCACTCGTTCGCATTACCCTCTTTTATTGACTTTTCAAAAGCTTTTGCCGCATAGAGTTGAAATAATAAATGGAAGAACTCAATTAACAAGTGCAATAGCTCCACAGTTCGAATACCATCTACTTTAGAAGAACCACTTCAAATAATGGCACCGTTGGCACAAAAAATATAGGTAAAATGAAGAATATCAGAAATAATTTGGTTATTGTGTTTCATGTAATTTTTGCTTTATATGATCATATTTTTTGTGATTAATATCGTCGCATGAGAACTGTAGTAGGACATTTCACGAAACATAGTTTTGAGATATTGAGGCTTAGAGAACTTATCTTTTTAGATTGTTGTCTGATGTTTTGTATCCAATAGTCAACCTTTCTTAGACGTTTGTTTGTTGTAATTGTACTTTCATCTATGGTCGAATTCTGATAAAGACTCTGAAACAATGACTCCATGCATCACTCTAGCTCTTCGTATCCTCTGTCCAAAACGGGAGTGTGGGTTTGTGAACCAGATGAAGATTATTTTTTCCTCTTCCGTGCGTATGTCATAACATGTAAGGTATGTAAATAATATAATGTAAAATTAAGTAATATGATGTATAATATAAGTATAAAATAAAAAATAAAAAACGTTAATATTTATTAAAGATTCTTACGCTTTTCAAGGTAATTTTATAGATATTTTCGATTCCTAAAATTCATTTTATGAATACTTTCCAGTCCTAAAAATTAATACCAATAATTCAATAAATACCAACTCTTCTTGTGCCACCAATCATCTAATAAATGTAACATCAATAGAAAGGGAGAAACAAATAACCATGTAAAACTATCATCTCTATAATTAAATTTTTCTAAAACTCTGTTCATCTGAAGCGACCTGCCAGGTAAGTATGTTTTTCTGTATCTGTCTGTACATAACTAGTTAAGAAATATTTATACAGCGCCCTTGAGGTGATTTCTCACAAAAACGGCGCTATACAAGTAATCCAACTATTATTATTATTATTATTAAGAATAATATAAGTATTAAAATAGGTTAAGAATAATATATACGCAAATATGTATATATTTAAGTTAAGAAATTGAAAAAATTATGTATTTCTTTTAACTTAATAAATAATTAAAATTTAAAAAATAATTATTTTAACAATTTTATACACAAAAACAAATAACAATTCTGCCGCAGTATGATGAAATAATGATACATTAAAACCTGCAAAGACATCATAAACATACATATTTTTATACAAAATAATAATGAGTGACATACTACACATGACCCACTTTTGCAATGGCGTCAGTAAAATATTTATTAAATTGTGTGAGTGTTAAGGTGAGACATGCATGTTCTCAGTTTTACTTTTAACATGGTAGGATTTTTCATCAAATGGTATAGTGGAAAAGCACTTAACACTATTCAAAATAACAAATTTTATAAGCAGATAACCCAAAAAACTTTTTTTTAGATGTCTTGCTACAATTTTAAGGCGACGATATTCTATCTTTAATGAATGTGTCTAATGTGTAATATCTTGCAGTTTCTTCTTGAGAAGATAAAATAATATAGGTATTTCTCCTCGCCTTCATAATGAAAAAAAAGCCATAATTTAGCACAACTGATCTTTTACACATTGAAATATCTACACAGTATGGACACATGGACGTCCACAAGTTGTGGCGTTATTAAGTGTCCAGAAACTATTAACAGGTAGACGTACCAAATCTATTGATTCTGGAAAAACTAGGTATCCAAAACAGGCTGAAAACCGTTTGATTGTAGGTAACCTACAACAAATCCTAAGATATTTTGGTAAATTGCTCCCTGAACCTTACTTTTTAGTTTGGAAAAAAACTATAATAGTAAAGAGAAACGCATAAGTACTAAGTAGTATTGAAAAACTGATAATGCATAGGACATTATGATTAAAGTATTAAAAAACCTACATAGGTCTTCCACACCTCTGTGTAGCCACGAAAACGAAGAGTGGAAGAGTCTGGTTCATTAGTGCATTTGGTGTAGCAGTTCCCATGAGAAAGAGCGATTTGCGTAATTTGTTGAAATTTTTTTTTCTTCCATTGGTACAGTTGAGGTAACCCACACTTTCGCACCCCGGTATAAGTAACGTATGGTTGCTGGTTACTCCTTCAGGGCGGACGCCAAATACTGTTTTTTTTTAAAAAAAAAATTATTTATTTATTATTAAACGAAACAAATTTTGTAAAACTCTCCAATGTCCCGGTACAGCTTTCGAATATGAGGAGGTTAGTCATAAATGCATTTGAGTTTTTTTTACTACAGATACTTACACATGACTTGACATAACGTCACTTTGGTTTGACTGGGTTCTAACTCCATATTACCCAGAGAGCTAGAGTTGGTGAGGGTTTTGAAAACTAAGAGTACAGAATCCTAAAGACGAAGCAACCTGATATTAAAGATTTTACATCCACATCGAAACATTTTGATTATTAAAAAATCATTTTTTTCAAATCCATCGACGATACGAAAAGAAGGAATATAAAAATTGCATCAAATTTAACGAGAAAAGAGTATGCCGAAAGTCAAGGTCAATCAATTAATCAGAAGATACTATATGTATATGTATGAAGATATGTTTTCAGTGCAACCTAAAATTATCTAAAACGTTACCGAAATTCCAGATTGCTCCAAAGCAGATATAAAAGCCATGTTTCCTTTAAATGCCACTCAGATATATAATATAATTAATTGTTTTCCTCTAAATATGTTATTCTTGAGTACTTTACACAGGATTGATCCTAAAAATCAGAAATTGTTAATTGTTATTTATGAGAAATCGTCATTGAAAACATTCATAATTCAGAACAATGTAAGGTGAAGTTAAAACCCTATCCAACCAATGTGACGAATTGGACCGCACGTAGAAATTGTCAGATACATACAATATGGCTATTGTACAAGGTTCTAAGTGATGTTAGAATCATGTAAAATAAATTTATATTTAAAGTGCTCGATGTTAAAACTGCGTTAGCCACCTGTGCAGTATTTTCATAGATACTTGTGTATCTATGAAAATACTGCACAGGTGGCTCTGAAAATTATTTAGGTTATAGAAATGAGCGAAAGAAATAGTTTTGTATTCAAGTAATTTTTGCAAAAAATGTCAGTTAGAACCCTATTCCGCCAAAGTGACGATAACTGTTAATAGTTATTCTTGTCAATATCAATATGGGAAGAGGGCCGAAACAAACACCGAAGATCCTAGTGATACAGAGGGATTCCGGGTGGCCGGGAACATGCTGCTAGGTTAAAGAGACGGAGAAGAGTACCCCCACTACACAACCCTTCGGAAACTGCACAAGGGGTCCAGTTAGTGTCCCTCTAAGGTAGAGGTTGCCTGTAAGAGGTTGCAGGGATGGGGGCTAATATATACCCCCCGTACGAGGTGAACAGTACGAATATAATATGGTGAGTTAGGTTTTAGCCAAAATTGTCAATCTGTGTGAAATTTTATTAAAGAAACAGAAGAAACAGAAAAGCAGAAAACCCCTGTAGTGTAGAACTAGCAGCAGAAGATAATGAAAAACGGGAAGAAGGCTCTGTAGTGTTAAAATTAATATCATTGACCTGTGGATTAGAAACAAGGAAGAGAGAATCTATTGAGTACAAAGTTATGTCTGTGTTTTAAAATACTAGGAGTTTGCTAGTGAATGCAATATCAGCGGCCAGGGTTGTGTTCCCGTCAGCCGTCGGGCGGACACCCGTGAGAGCCCGGGCTGGTGACGGGACCGTAATCAGGACATGCCTCCACCGCCCCCCACAGACCTGTCCCATACATATTTCACATATTATAATGTGCCACGTACGATCTACACATTTTGTGTTGATAGTCGCACCAGCGAAGATGATGTGTTTTGGGTGGACACTTTCTGATAAGTATTTGTTTTGTTAAATATTTGTGGAAAATTCTTCGTCTTCAATGATAGAAACGTCTAGTTCTTCGGGGTTCATAAAATTTGTATATCTTTTCTGACAAATTTTGCATGGTTCTTGCATTACTATTTGAAGTACCTATTTGGTATTTGTTTGTAGATACATACTTCATTGCAGTGACAAACACTTGATGATGTTTTCCGATATTCAGAAGAAATGGGTTATTTTTACTTAACGAAAGGTTCTGGTAATCTAATTCCCTCTTTTCATATTAAAATACTTTATTAACGAATATTAAATATTTTCACCACATAATACATACGCTATAATTTATGTTAATTCTTTTTTGTGCCGTACAAGAGTACCGCACAAAAGTCTTCACTGTTCCTAACCGTTCGGAACCAGCGAGAATCTGGCATCCCCAATTGGAATTGGAGGGGAAGGAGATATGGAGGAGGAAGGTGGGGAAGCATCTGAGTATTCAGATCTGGTCACCAAGCACAGCTAAATCCATTTTAAGCAACGTTTTGATTCTGAATGGTGGCCTTTCACCGGGGCGATACTGAAAGTATCTACCACTCTGGAACGTCCCGCAAATATACTATACATTTTTGAATGGATAAGTTGTGAAATAACATAAATGAATCCAGTAAAATTTACTTGCGCCCTTCGGGATTTGAACCTATGACCTCCGAATTCGTAGTCTAGAATCGTAACCACTCAACCACAAATGCCGTCAAACAAGCTATTGTATAAAATAGAACAAAGACTAAAATATACTTTTTACTATTTTTTATTAGTATTACACAAATAATGTCATAAATAAAATATATTTTAAAACGGCCATAAAAAAATGACACCCTGATAAACAAATATTATTATTAATATACGAGCTCTCAGTCCACTTGAACCCCGTCTGATTGCCCTCGCCCCCTCTCCACGATGTAACCAAAACAAGAGGCGCGGGGCGCACGTCAAAGCGTTTCCTTGTTTATTATCACCGCTGCAAACACGGCTTAATTTAGTTAATTTACAATGACTCAAAAGGCTGTCAGAGCAGCCGGCAAGCATTTGGGGATTGTGGACTGACACACTGAGACGAGAAGGTGTATTTGAAGGGTATTTTTGAATATCAAGGCGCTCCAAAATCTAGAAAACAGTTTAGTTCAAACAACTCGCGGGCGGCTGAAAATAAATTTTCCGGCGCTTAATTATGTAGCATCAAAGATTTTATATCACTATGTAATTATTTAGAGTTCAATTAACAATGTAATTATATTATGACGTACATAAAGAGTGCCACCTTGCTATTTATTTACGAAATTTTGAATTTAATTATTGTATAATTTATTGTAATACATAGTATTTATCCTTACAAAATTAATTAGGGGAACACCGGGCAAGACGGGGTGGCGGGCAAGACGGGGCATCAGGCCTATCAGGTAATTTGAATTGACCAATCACGTTCGCTCTGCCATCACGCTACCGCCCGCCATGACAGTTCTCAGTCACACGATTACTAACACGGCGGCAAGTCAGTTGTTTTAACTATCGTCAAAAATTGGATTTCGGTTGTTGGCATTAAAATTTGTTATAAATAAGTTTGGCATTGCATGAAACTTATATTTGGTGAATTTCAAGCGGCATCTTGGTAAATCCTATCTACAGAACACTGCAGTAACAGGTAATAACTTTTTTTATTATCAAATATTATTTGTATTTGTTTGTTAGGTTATTTATTTTAAAACGGATCAACGGGCAAGACGGGGTATCATATACCCCATCTTGCCCAACATGATTTTGATTATTTACATATTTTTTTATATATTGTTTTAGGATGGTTTATAATTACAAAAGAAAGTGAGATAGAGGAAAATGGTCAGAGGAAGCAATGAAAAAGGCGATAGAAGTTGTTTTGAAGGGAGAAACGGGATATATGTTGGCTGCAAAATCCTTCTCAGTCCCACAAACCACATTGGAACGAAAAGTAAAAAAGGACCTGGGACCCATATTACCAGTATTTTCGCAAAAAGAAGAGGATGAGCTGATGGATTATTTACTAGACATGGAAAGCAGGTTTTTTGGCCTTACAACAAAAGATTTGAAGCAATTGATTTATCAACTTTCTGTACGAAACAATAAAACTACTCCATTTAATTCTGAAAAGGCTGAAGCTAGCAAGGACTGGCTGAAATTTTTTTTGAAAAGACACCCTGAGTTATCTATCAGGAAACCGGAAAATACTTCGGCCGCCAGAGCTGCTGGTTTTAACAGGGTAGTTGTAACTATTTTTTTTATTTTTTTAGCGAATGTTTTCGACAAGCATAGCCTGACTCCAGACCGAATATATAATTGTGACGAAACCGGCGTATCTGTAGTACCTAAAAGAAGATCAAAAATATTAGCTAGAAAAGGCCGAAAACAAGTAGGTGCAATACTGTCTGCTGAACGAGGAACAACTATCACAGTCGAAATATGCTTCAGTGCCACCGGGCATTATATGCCACCCATGATGGTGTTCTCAAGAAAAAGGATGAATCCTCAGTTGATGTTAAATGCTGCACCAGGAGCTTGGGGTGTATGTACAAATTCCGGTTGGATGACAGCCGAGCGGTTTCTAGAGTGGTTTAAGCAGTTTGTTGTATTTAGTGGTGTATCAGTAGATCGGCCAGTATTATTGCTATTGGACGGACACAGTACACATACTCAAAACATAGATTTAATTAATGAAGCTCGAGCAAACGGGGTTATAATTTAATGTTTTCCTCCGCATACCACTCATCGGCTTCAACCCGCTGATGTAGTTTTTATGAGACCATTGAGCATCTTTTACGACCAAGCTGTTTCAACATGGCTTCGGACCAATCCAGGGATGGTAGTCACCGTGCGACAAGTAGCTGAACTATTTGGTAAAGCTTTTGTTCAAGCAGCTACAATGGCAACTGCTGTAAACGGATTTAGAACCACTGGTATTTGGCCACACGATCCCAGTGTTTTTTCAGAAAGCGATTTTGTTGCCTCTTTGACCACAGAAATTCCGTTTGTTGCAGATCTTTCTTCTAATATAAATCAAGATCAACAAGTGACATTAATAACTGTAGATACTGTGGCAGTGCCTACTACAACAACAGCAACGAACACTGCAGTTGTTGTTCCATCTCCTGCTACCTCTACAGTTGTGACAACTAAAGTTACCACGGATTTAAATTTGAGCCCTTCTCCAGGATGTTCTCAATGGCCTAATCTAGTGCAAGACAAAAGCAACTTCACCTTGGTCAGCCCAAAGCAACTAATGCCTCTTCCAGTGACCAGAAAGACTTTAAGAGTGACAAAAAGACGCGGTAAAACTGCTATCATAACCTCTTCACCCTATAAACTGGATTTAGAAGAATTGATTAAAAAAATGTGATACAGAAGAGTTAAAAAAGCAAAATAAGGAAATCAGACAGAGAAAAAAAAAGGAAAAAAATAAAAAGAAAGAGATACAAAAACTACTTAAGACTAAAGCCACAAAGAAATCTAATCCAAAGAAACGTATTAGGCAATCGTCTTCTGAAGAGAGTGATGTTGAAACCGAAAACACTCCGTGCCTATATTGTACAGGGCTATATTTAGACTCCAAGGAAGGTTGGATTGCTTGTTCTTCTTGTGGTAAGTGGTCACATTGTGGCTGCGCAGGGGTGGACGATGATGATGCAGAAGCAACATTAATTTGCGAGTTCTGTACTTCTGAATAGTCAATAGAATGGCTATACCCCATCTTGCCCATTAGGGCCACCCCATCTTACCCGACCTATCGGGCATGATGGGGTGATATGTCAATTTCTACATTTTGTTATTTTATTCATAATTCAATGGTACTATGTTCCTGATTTAAATTTAATATGTAAGACTGATAACTACAAAACTAATTAAGAATAAAAATTATTATGAAACCATGAACCCTTATGATTTTTGGAGCTTTAAACCTTAACTACCCCGTCTTGCCCGGTGTTCCACCTATACTTGCTAATCTTATTTTAATTTTAAAAAATACCTAAGTAAAGGGCCACAAGGTGTGATACGATAAGATTGTACCACCCCAGCCAGGAACACTCCTGTCCCAGTGCGACGGGTACACCAGGGGAGCAATGATTTTTTTAGGACTTAGAACACGTGCTCTTTAGATGGTAAGGAGGTTCGAATTCATTCTACCGGTATACATAGCAACCCAATAAGACAACATTGGAATTTCGGATGGGTAGGGATTAAGGAATTGACTGAGAGTTGGTTATCGTTTATCTTTTCCGGCTTCTTTTCGATTCCTGCTTTTTCTTACTTCCAGCTACTTGTTTTTTGCTTGCCGCTATTATGTTTTTTTAATTTTGATTTTGCTTCTCGTTGTTTTTTGTTTCTCGTTTCCAGCTTTCCGTTATGTTATGCTTCCTTATTACCGCTTTCAGCTTCATGTTTCCAGTTTTCCTTTGCTTCTTCAGTTCCGTTTACCGTTGTTTCATGTTTTTCACTCCCAGTATCTTTCTTGCTTCCTGTTTCCTGGCTCGCACTAACTATTTATTGCTTTTTGCTTCCCATTGCTTCTTATTGGCTTATCGCATCCTGCATTCTGCTGTTTCTGTTCCCCGTTGCTTCTCGTTTCCCATTTAGCGCTTTCAGCTTCCCACTGATTCTTGCTGCTTTTTGAATACCACTTCCTTCTCTAGCTGTTTCTGATTACCCGCCGTACCTATGCTACCGGAAGAAATGTTTCAGACTACCGTGACTCCCTTTCCCGTCATGTGTTCAAAGTATTCAATTTTCATCATAGCTTTCATTGCTTTTGTTTTAGGTTAAGGCATCCGGCAATCCCTTTTCCAAGTGTTCATTTACTTGTTAACTAACTAACTAATCATCATGCCATTTTTCCGGAGAGGTAGGCAGAGAGGACGGACCATTAAACAACTCCATCTTGGCATACTATTCTTGTTTCATTCACATTCATACAACGCATCATACATTCTCTCCTGTTATTCCTTGTTAAGGTAATATATATGTATTATTTATTTAATTATTTATTCATGGCTGGTAAGTGCTCTTCCAGATCTTAATCTTGAAAAGACTTAATTTTTCTCTGTCTCTTTCTAGTGTTTCTCATAATAATAGTGCTCAGTCAACCATCATACTGCTACCTCCATAAAATGCCCAAATAAAATGCAATAAAAAACCTATCCCAGTGTACTTAAAATATTTAGTGTAAACGTTAGGTTATTGTTGAGTAATTCAAATAGAAATCCTCCTATCCATGTCGGTCAAGGCGATTTTTAATATTTATCAGAGATTTCACAGCCCTTTCTATACAATTGTACGTGTACGCTATTTAACAAACTGTCGTCATGAAATCTTTTAACAATAAATACGAGTATGTGCAAATATATCTGTTTTTCGAAATATGTAAGACATTATTTGGAAAAGAAAGAAATTGTATTTGAAACATAACGGGGAGTGGGACTTCGGTGAGTTATTATTTATTAATTTAAATAATAATAGTATTATTACGCAATACGATAAACATAATGTTTTTAAATAGAAAAATATTTATTATTTTTATAAACAATAATTATTAATCTAAAACACTCATCCAAATTGAAAAAAACCTTCAGAGCAAAGATAAATGTCGCCGGCAGGACTCGAACCCGCACCCTTCTAATATCCGGTCAGATGCTCTACCGTTGAGCTACGTCGGCTTATAAACTTATTAACTTATTATTAACTTATTAGCTTATTAACTTGGCGGGTTTGCGATAAGCCGACGTAGCTCAACGGTAGAGCATCTGACCGGACATTAGAAGGGTGCGGGTTCGAGTCCTGCCGGCGACATTTATCTTTGCTCTGAAGGTTTTTTTTCAATTTGGATGAGTGTTTTAGATTAATAATTATTGTTTATAAATAATTGTTACCCTTTGCGCTATGCACAAAAATCTTGTCTTAAGTTTTTTAAGAACTTTAGTTTATCAATTAATAAATATTTGACAAGTCAAAGCAATTTTCACCAATAAAATGTAGACATAATTTGTCTCGACGCCATCTATTTGAGGGATTTAGCCGTTACAAGCCTCTCTCATACTAATAAAGTTGGTTGTTTACAGGTGAAAATATAATAAAACAGTAATTATTGAATGGAACACTGGTATATATTGATTAACTTGGCGGGTTTGCGATAAGCCGACGTAGCTCAACAGTAGAGCATCTGACCGGACATTAGAAGGGTGCGGGTTCGAGTCCTGCCGGCGACATTTATCTTTGCTCGGAAGGTTTTTTCAATTTGGATGAGTGTTTTAGATTAATAATTATTGTTTATAAAAATAATAATTGTTACCCTTTGAGCTATGCACAAAAATCTTGTCTTAAGTTTTTAAGAACTTTAGTTTATCAATTAAGAAAAATATTTAATTAATATTTTATAAATTTACATACGCATTTATTAAAATATAACCTGAAATATGACTTTTTTCTGACCGTCCCATTGTATGTTTTACAAAATATTTAAAATAAAAATATGATTTTTAAAGTGGAGAAAAGTAAGTTTAATCATTTATCGTTGCGTTTTTGTAAATAAACGTAACCAAAGATTTATAATCCGCATTACATAAAAAAGGGTTTTTTTATAGTATGTTTATCGTATTGCTTGATAATATTATCATTTTTTTTAATTAATAAATAATAATTCTTCGACGTCCCTCTCCCCGTTCCGTTAAAACATATTGCTGCCAAAGATAAAGGTATTTCTCTAGTGACTATTGAGTAAACGAGGTCAAGTGAGGCATTACCCATTACAATATAGTGCGCCGTGGTACCCATGCTTTGTCTCATGGCTCAATGGTAGCATGACATATATAGCTATCCAAAGTATTGATACTAAAATATTTTTTCTAAAATAGCTTGAAATCCATCCACCAGAGTCAGCCTAAATAAATACAACAATACCGCTTTCAGCCCTATGCCAATAATTGTGGAACACCGTTCTAAATTAATGGGTTTGTTGAATAAACAAAATCTGTAAGAAATATACATTTATTAAGAGGAACGGCTGCGCGGCCTGTTTCATACAAAAAAATAATGTTGGATTTGAGGCCAAAATACTCAATGATCTTGTTTTTCATCAAAAGTATAGTAAAAATCTAGTACGGATTAGAAGTAATTTATTTATTTTTGTTTTAACAATTATTTGGGGGCCAACGGTGATTTAAAAAAAAACGTTTACCCCATCTACTTTGAATATATAATAAAACATATAATAATTTATTTTTGTTTTAATATTAAAATAAGCATTATGGTGGACATTAAATAAATAAAATGGCCAATTTACATTGGAATACAAATATGCCGTACATACGAGTAATTCTAAAATATCTCCCAGAATTTTTTTTTTTTTTAATGTTTTGTTTTTATATTTTTATTTACGTAATCATATTTAAATAGCAAATAATATACTTTTTTTTTTAACTAAAAAATAATTTTCTTAATTACTTTTAAAATTCTGATTTTTTATACTTCATACTTGTAATTTAAAACAAAAATATATAAAATACTTCTCATCCGTTCTAGATATTTACTAAACCTTTAATTAAAAAATATATATATCATTCAGTTTGGATGGGTATTTTGGCCTCAAATTCTAAATTAAGTTATGTATGAAACAGGCAACGCAGCCGTTCTTCTTAAGTTGACATGTAAAAAAATACTGAAATAAAAAACTCATCTTCTTAGCGCTGTTTGAAGTGGCCCATATATTTATCCTCTGACACCAAACTCTGACCACTTGCGCTCGAGCGATATACTACGGAGCAGGTATATAGATCCCGCGCTATTGATCACTTTACAATATTTTGTTAATTTCAATATTCAATTACAATATTGTTGAATCACAGCGCTCTCACAGGTAAATTACACAAAAAACAAAACTTTCAATATTCAAAATTGAATTTTTTAATTGGAATGTGCATTCTGTCAATTTTTTTAGCCCGATTGAACTTAATCTAACGCGGTTGTTGATAAAAAAAACAGGCCAAGAAATTGTTTGGTGATTTATAATACATAATTTAAATCGAATATAACTTATTTTCTGAAAGACGTAAATTTTATTGGCGAATTATAACATAATTGGTTGATTGTTACGCGTGTGTACAACAAATTTAAAATAGATACCTTTAAAAGAAGACAATTTTTTTTACAAACATAAATACATGAACAATGGAGAGCAAAATGCATTTTTTTATATTATTTTTTTCTATTAATTTTACGGTTTCAAGTTGGATGTCTGTCAATAAACTCAAACTTAATCATACATAATCCCTTCAACAGAAATAAAATTTCTAGGTTTCACTATAGAAAATAGTATACGAGTGTATAGAATAGCCTTTCTCTTGAATCGTAAATTTCACAAGCTGTAAGTTCTGGCTTTTTCCATCTTAGGCAGATAAAATTAATCAGGAGATATCTTCCGTCTGATGGAGCAAAATCACTCATAAATTCCTTCGTTGTCTCACGTATGGACTATTGTAATAGAGCATATGCTGGCCTCCCTCAAAAACAATTCAATAGAATCCAGTCCGTCTTCAATGCTGCGGCGAAAATGATATTTGGTGAATCTAAATATTGTCATATAACCCCACTTCTAAGGGATCGTCTTCATTGACTTCGATGCCCTTAAAAGAATAGAGTTGAAGATCTGCTTACTGACCTTTAAAGCATTGCAGGGAATGGCGCCAGCCTATATATCTGAACTATGTATCCCACAAGACTTAAGCGATAGACACCTTACTCTGAGACCAGTAGATCTATATGCTACTAATCATTTAATTGTAATTAATAAATTGTAATTTAATCAAATGAATATACTCGTATACCTAAGGAGCACTATAGGAGTAATATTAAGAATAAGTAAGAATGTATGCAATATGTTAAGAATGTATAAACAGAATATGAAAGGAGCACTGTAGAAACACCACCGTACGGAATTAGTTAATCATTATTTTTAAGTTTATTATAGTAAAGCGCACATGAAGTGAAATAACACAAACTTGCGCTATATAAATGCTATGTTATTATGATTATTTATTTAATATTGTGTTCTCTGCGGGTTATTTCAAAGGGGTAGGAAGTTTAATGGTGTAGTACTTAAAGTGTCTTCGTCCGTGGGTGGTATAATTTAATGGTATATGAAGTATATAGTTTGTTGAAGACCTGATCATTTTATGAATTTTTATTTTTATTATATTTTTGTACAAATGATTTGGTTACAAAATTTTGTGTTTGTGTTTTTGTAATATATTTTTTTAGAATATTAAAATAATTTATTACCTCTGTACTCAAATTTGGACTTCACAACATCGAGAGACGAGGAAAAAAATCCTTTGATTATCTTTTAGAGTGTGATGTTGTTAAATCAAATACTATAAGTTTGGGCAGCATTTAACCAGTTGATAAGTACATCACTCACTAAATAGGATTATATTTCAGTACAACCGTCCTTTCGTTACGACAAATTGAAAATACATCTGTTTATATGTACATGCCCTAATATACTAAACCTTATAATGTGGAACAAGATAGGAAGTGCTTTAATAACACAGAGTGAGAAAACAAGTAATTTATTTATTTGCATCGCATAGTAGCACTCTTATCTTGCCCTCGCGCATAATTTGTTAGACAATGATGTAAATAGGACTACCACGTACATTTTTTTTTAAACTACGTCGCTAAATTTCTTTACATCTTCCCAGCATTTCGTGTGACAGTCGGTATTTTAAAAAAATATTTGCTTGAAAACCATTTGAAGTATATTAAATAAACAGTCAAGATGTCGCGCAAGTGTTCAGCCTACGAGTATTAAAGTGTCGCGAATTAAAAATTGTTGGGTACATCCTTTTAAAGGTAAATGAAATTTTATAAAATTACTTAGGTCAATTTCTTTTATTATTCAGAGATGTTTTAGCTTATAACATTTAGGTTTGTTGTTAGTTAATATTTCTCTTAACCGAAAAGCTCTTTCTTTATGACAATTTGGAACTCCAGGCCAATTTTTTTTTTGTTTATCAATAATGACGTTCAAACTTAAAAGATGTTTTCATAGTTAAAATAATAATAGACCGCCAAAATGCTCCAAATCTATGGCTGGTCGGTTTTGATTAGTTTTGAAGTTAGAATGTCAAATGTCAAAACAAGGATGAGCTTTACCGTAAATAATATTATATTCTATTCATGATAAACCATAACTAAACATAAGTACTAAAATATTTTAACTAAAAGAATAATAATATGTATTTTTATAGCTATTATATTATTCACTGGAATTCCTTATTAACACGTTTCGCAAATTTTACAGTTTTAAATTTGAACCACTATCCGTGTGTACAAACACATTACAATGTGTGCTTTGCAAAATAAAAATAGTAGTTAATATCAAAAATAGTACCCATCGTAGGTACTCAAATTCCTTGAAACGTTGCCGTTGCTGCCATCTTGACCGCCTTTATTAAGAGGGCGTTGGGACAGATAGTTTAATTGATATGGTCCTGTCTAATGCATTTTATTTATTCATCGGTCTGAACTAATTGACGTAAGAATGCACATCTGCGGCTTTTTAATTATTAAAATCATGAACTTCTCTTAAAAATATCGAAATGTTTCAGGTATTTTGCTTAGAAAAAAAATATCCATTAAGTGATAAAAAATGAAAAAATCAGTCGACCATTACACAATTCGTGTATGACATGTGATTTGAATACCACTTTTAAAAAATACTTTGGATACAAGTGCATCAATTTTTTCAACGATTTATTAATTAATCATATAGATCCCGTTCAAATAGAATACATTAAACATAAGCAGTGGTACTGTAATTTATGTTGGACCTAATCAATATTTATTCGAACAAGTGGATAATCCAGCAGCTCGTACTTGTCAATACGGCGAACACAAAATTACTATTATTTGGTTACATCATTGCTTCCAACGATAATTCATCCTACCTCTAATATTTCAAATTATTAGTTAGTCTGTTGAAACAGCCCATTAAAATACTCCAAAGGTTTGACAGTTTGTTTGACGGCTTGACACGCTTGAAATAAAATATGTATACAGCTCCTGGCATCGTTTAAATGTGCAGACATTTTACAAACATTAAGAGAAAAAGATTGAGTGATTATTTTTTAATATCTATATATATTTATATTTTCTAAAAGTTCGATTCGTCCACAACTTGCTCTGCAGTGGGGTTTATTACCGCGTGAATCACTTTGTGAAGGCTGGCGTTTATTTGTATTTTAAATTATTCGAATTCGATGGCCTTTTTTATATTTTTCAAAAATTACGAGGACTACTTTAAACCAAAACCACCTAAATCTCAATGTCGGAAACTGAATTAAATTATAATTTCTTCAAATGCTTGGTAGCTTTGTGGCATCATTATTAATTATATAAATTGAAAATACACTTTGTATATACCACTTTACTTAAAATATATAAATATTTCTACATGTTTCGATAGCAATGCTATCATCTTCAGGAATAAATGAATACTCTCAGTATCGCCCTGGTGAAAGACCACCATTTAGAATTGAAACGTTGCTTGAAATGGCTTTTAGCCGTGTTTGGTGACCAGATCTGAATAGCCAGGTATTTCCCCTTTTCACCACCTTCCTCTTTCCCTTCTCCTTCCTCTCCCCAATACCTTCAGCCTCACAACATTCCCCAATTGGGAATGCCATAGTCTCACTGGCTCCAGACGGTTGGGAGCAGTTTGGGACTCTTGTGTGGTATTCATATAAAAAATAAAAAAATATATACAAAGTGTATTTTCAATTTATATAATGAATTAAATTACCCTATTAACTTCCATGAAATACAAAAAAAAAATTGTCTTTGTCAAAATTTTAAACAATAAAGGACACTTTTCCAAAACCGCAGCAAAAAATTTGCTATAAGATAAGCGATTTATTTATTTGATTTCTGAATCCATTTTACATTATGTGTTTTGTAATGATAAATATTTTACATAATATCATGTTTTAGTTTATGGTAACTTGGTAGTAGTTAGGTGAGGTTAGGCTGGGTTAGGTTAGGGTGGGTTATGTTGGAATGCACTATGTTTGGTATGGTTTAGTTAGGTTAGGTTTAGCTAGGTTAGGTAGGGATAGTATAGGGTAGGTTATTTTAGGTTGTGTTAACTGAACTGTGCGGGTAATTTAAGTCAATAAAATTAGTTGGAATAATTTAATTTATGGTGACCTGGTAGTAGTTAGGTGAGGTTAGGCTAGGTTAGGTTAGGGTGGGTTATGTTGGAATGGACTATGTTTGGTATGGTTAAGTTAGGTTAGGTTTAGCTAGGTTAGGTAAGGATAGTATAGGGAAGGTTATTTTAGGTTGTGTTATCTGAACTGTGCGGGTAACTTAAGTCAATAAAAATAGTTGGAATAATTTAATTTATGGTGACCTGGTAGTAGTTAGGTGAGGTTAGGCTAGGTTAGGTTAGGGTGGGTTATGTTGGAATGGACTATGTTTGGTATGGTTTAGTTAGGTTAGGTTTAGCTAGGTTAGGTTAGGATAGTATAGGGAAGGTTAATTTTGGGTTGTGTTCACTGAACTGTGCGGGTAACTTAAGTCAATAAAAATAGTTGGAATAATTTATTTTTGAAACAATAATAGTATGATGTGAGCTGGTGTTGGCAGCAGTGTTGGAAGTTAGAAAGAATGCCGATTGCCAAATTAATTCTTCCAATTTTTTTTTTTCATCCATTACACAATTTTTTTTTTCATACTAAAAATAAAAAATAAAATTAAATAAAAATATGAAATGATGAGGTCAAATTAGATTTAAATTTATAGAATTATTAAGAAAAATAAATTCAAATATCCGTTTGCAAGCTTATAATAAAGCATTAGGGAATGATAATGTTATCATACTTGTTACGTACAACCGGATAACCGCTACAAAATAATAATAATAATTGGATGATTTGCATAGCGTCGTTTTTGTGAAAAATCACCTCACGGGCGCTGTACAAATATTTCTTAAATAATTATGTACAAACAGATACAGAAAAACATACGTACCTCACAGGTCGCTTCAGATGAAGACAGTTTTATTAGATAATTTAAGTCTAGAGATGATAGTTTTACACTTGCTATTTGTTGCTCCTTTTCTATTGATGTTACATTACAAGAGTTGGTATTTATTGAAATACTTATAATTTTTAAGGACTGGAAAATATTTATAAAATTAATTTTATTACTGGAAAATATCTACAAAATGACCTTAAAAAGCGTAAGAAGCTTTTAATAGATATTAACATGTTTTATTTATTTTTACACATTAGTTATTTACAGTGTTGCGGGCTGTGGATGCATTTGCGCACCGATGCGTCAATTTTTTTATTATTTTTTTTTATTTAATGACTTTAAGTAAGCACTAATCGGCTAGCCTAGCTAAGCAATTTACGGGTGCATTTTTTCAATTTATGGATACGGTTGTCTGAAAAGATGTGTTTTAACTTTAGTTCTGGATTCTGTCGTACATACGAGTACATGTTCATAACATTATACATTACAGCAACTGCATAACAGTGTACTACACTTTTTGTATACTACACTACACTTTTATTTTTCCTTACACTACATTGTCTACCTAACAACTCATGATTTAAAATAAGGGAATTACATAGAAAAATAAAAACTATTAATTTGAATTTGGGAAAATAATAAAATTTAATCACATCCGTTGGGTGCAACGGGCAAAACGGTAATATTTATTATATTTTCTGATAATGTGATAACTTGCTACAGCAAGGCAACTTGTGACGATTTTTTAAAACATAATTTTTCACTTTGTCGATACAAGAATCATCACGCATATAACACTTTGCACACAATTAATATTATTTTTGACCTTTTACCACAGAAAACTAAAGATAGTCATAAATGTCCGGAGCCAGTGGGACTAAAGTATCCTAAATTGGGGTAAAGTATCTTGTGAGGTTGAATGGAATAAGGAAGGGAAGAATATGGGATAGAGGAAGGTTGGGAAGTACCTGGCTATTCAAATATGGCCACTAAACACGGCTATCGCCATTTCAAGCAACATTTTCGATTCAGAATTGTGATCTTTCACCGGGGCTATATAGGCACTGAGACCGGGAATAATAATAATAATAAGAGTTAATTTCTATAGCGCAGTTTTGTGAAGGTTCACCTCAAGTGCGCTTTACACTAACTAACCTAACCTAATTGTAAAATAACAGATATACTACATAGTATATCTGTTATTAAATATATATACAATATGCAAATTAATACTATGACATACAATATTCATGAGCAGGTATTATAAAATAACAATTTAGAAACTAGGGTGTAAATAATCAAATATGTAGTAGGTACAAATAACAAGAGAAAATTATATGACATTATATACATGGTTTTTCACTGAATACTAATGGAATTAAATAACAAGGAGAGAAAACCGCAACTAAATAAGCTATGGAGGAATGAAAGAAAAAGAAAAAAACAGAAAAAAAGAAAAAGGAAAGGAAAAAGAAAAAGAAAAAGAAAAAGAAAAAGAAAAAGAAAAAGAAAAAGAAAAAGAAAAAGAAAAAGAAAAAGAAAAAGAAAAAGAAAAAGAAAAAGAAAAAGAAAAAGAAAAAGAAAAAGAAAAAGAAAAAGAAAAAGAAAAAGAAAAAAAAAAAGAAAAAGAAAAAGAAAAAGAAAAAGAATAAGAAAAAGGAATATCCATCACTCTGGAAAATTATACTTGTCTAATGTCAAAATTATTATTTGGGTGGTTAATTGCTATTGATCGTTTTACAGGAGCCATAAAAATCCGTAAAATTTATCAGTGTGATAATTTTTTCGTACAAATATTTTATTTTTATAATCATTGAATATGTTTCCGATGCGTCCGTCACCTTTGTCACAATTGTCTGTGCCATTTCCGTTTTATATTTTATTTGAGACTTGTTATTATTATCTTTAATGATTAAAAATATATCGCCATGATGTTTATAAGCGTCGATAAGTTACTCAATAGTAGTTATAGTTTTCCGTGAAATTTGTTAAAAAATCATGCTTATATGCAGGTATTATCTACCTATACATTGCTAAAGCAACATTTATACTATACAGGGTGTCTAAGTGGTGGAAAAGCTTTCAACTGAAAATGTTCCGAAAATTGAACGCCGTGTTTAGTACAAGTTCACTGTTTTATTACGAAAAACAGGGGCAACTCGTGACATTTTGGTGTACTAGAATACTGAGATTTAAAAAAAAACTGCATTATTGTTGTTGTTGTAGCCGAAAATGATTTTTAATTACAACTTTTTTTTAATTAAAGTATGTAGATTTTTAAGTTATGGGGTTCAATTGACCAAATTGAACCTCCTAGCAAAAACATTTTAAATACACATACTTTTTAAATTAAAAAAAATCGTTTTTGACAATATCGATAAAGTCGTTTTTTTTTTTTAATTAACACTTTAGCACACTAAAAAGTCACGAGCCGCCCCTGACAAAAAATAATATAATATTTTAGTATCTAATAACAATAATCATAAACTTGGCAATCACATTTTGGAAACAAATAATTTATTTTACATAAACCAAGGTTTACAAATTTTACTTACAATAGATAGACACATTTGAAATTTCAGAAATTGGAAAACGTATTAATAGTGAATAAAATATTATTAATAATCAAAATTTTATTTTAAATAATCCACTTTAAAATGTGTTTTCTCATTAATACCCATATTCAGAATATTTATTGTTATTTTGATACTTTTGGATGTTCCGTTATCTTGTTTGATTTGTAAATATAATAATTATTTTGTATATTTTACGGTTTTTACATAAATACCTAATTATTTACCTTTCTCACCACTTATTGTTAGTTTTGTCTATTTTTATAATTTGTTTATGGTCAAATGTTATTATTTTTTCAGTGTACAATGTATCCTGGGGAGGGAACATTGGATTCGAAACATCTAGATATTTGTTTATTAAATGGTGGTTTAATTTTTTTAATATTTTATTATTTAATATTCAATATTATCGTATTATATTGGTTCAGCTAAAGGTTTTTTATTAGAAAATTTATATTCTGAGTATAGAGTAGGTACTCAGCATAGTATCTATGTATGATGAAATGGTTGGACTGAGTCAACCCTAATACCGAGACAATAATATGAATAAATACCCAACTTAAATACGCTCGCTAAAGTTAGACAAGGCAAAACCCTTCGCAGGCGGCCGTGGCAGTTATGATGGTGTTGCTTCTTGAGTGTTGTAAAATAAGTTACTTTCCTAACTACGAATACATTGAACGTGCATTTTCCATAATTACTCGCATTATGGGTTTTAGCTGTGACACTTGTAGGTTAATCGTTTTGTATTACTTGCATCAGGTAAAACCAGCTTGAAAAAATATCAACATTGGCATAACTGAGTAACTGGATTCCAATCACGTGATTTAGAAAGAAAAACGTTATTACGAAAGCAGCAATTTCAATATTAAAAGACTTGATACCAAATGTCGCCCACCTGTGATAAAATATTCCTTTATAATGCGCCAAAACCGTTTTTAGACTGGTTCGACCGTATACCATTTGACGATTTAATTTATTCATAAATTCAAACAGATAATCTGGTGTAACGCGCCCGGAATCTGTCAAAGGTGATTGTGTACTGAATATCATTCAATTACACCACAGAGGTCCGTTCCAACTAGATAATGATTAGTGTACTAGATTTGGGTGAGTGTGTACATACACATGCGAATGTGTAATATGTGCATGTATAATATTATGTGTATGACACGTTCCAAGTGTCTGTGTTTGTGTAATAAACTGGACACCTTTACTTCGAATTTAGTTTCATTTGGGGCACTGGACAAATAATCCAAAGAGGTGTAATGTATAATCAATACTGATCTGAAAGAAATCAGCGATCAGTAAATTACATTAAACCTGTCTACCGCTAGGTCTCAGACAAGTTAATACTATATTTGTGTACTGATTGCCGATACAAAAAGCACCCTAATTAACTATTTTGGCAGTTAAATTGATACGGCTTTATTAATAACAGTAGAATGTAGGGAGCCTGTTTTAATCAGAACTTTTCAGGATAGGAGAATTCCCGAAAGTAAATACTTTATCCCAGCTTTTTTGCAATACTGTTAAACAAAGACGTAACTTTATTTAATGTTAATGAGATAACAGCGGAATAATTAAAATAAAAGCAATTTAATAAAACATATTTTGAGAGGCTTCGGAAGACTTTCAGTTTTAGTATGATTCAACAAGTAAGCGGATATTTAATTAAGGTTCTGTATTGGTTTCAAAACAAATACTCAATTAAACGTATGATTTTTATTTTGGAAGCATAATCATATATCATTATCGATGGTGGTATCGTAATATTATCAGAAAATAAATATCACTAAAAAATCAAACCTAACGAAAAAAAAAAGATTTTTTAGAATTTTTTTACCTTAGTGATAAATGGCTTATAGAATTTTTTTTCTTGGAAAGAAAGGACTCAATCTGTCTTGAAGAGATGTATGATGTTGTTTCAGTAATAAGTCGTACAATAACTATAATGGTCAGGTAGCTTCAGAATCTTCAGATTTTCACAGTTCTGATTTTTAATTTCTTGCCAACGCAACCATTTCAATCGCAAAATATGGTGTCTTTGATAATCGATTCATTGTCAATTAATAGGGCAAGAAGCAATATTATTTGTTGCAAATTTTAACTGGTGTATGTTAAATAAGAAAAAATGGCAAAGGCGGACAGTTAACCATTTTCCAAATAGAAACAACTTGTTTTAATAACCATTATACCAGTCATATATTTCTATGAATATAAAAATTGACTAAGTATCTCTAGTTCACAATTTTAGTATTTTAGGAAAATCCTATAAAAACGGCATGCATTGATTTTATGAAATTTTCAGAACAAAAGTGAGCAGGTATTACAATATTATAAAAACTGTGTTGTGAAATATTGAGAATTAAAACGTTAATACAAATCATTCCTGCGTACTGTTTTATTCTAGTATCTGCGAAGTATTTAATTGAGTTTTAATGTTTTCACAAGGTTTTTAATTGATTCCGACGATAGATGATATTTTGATTTCGCAAAACCAATAAATGAAATACAAGTCTTACAGATCTCGGCTTCGTGCTTGAAAAGGGTATCTATTAAATTCACTGAATTCATAGAAATACCTAATTTTAATTGAAACATTTCAAAAAAGACACTCGAGAAACAAATTAATATGAAAGCTGAAATAAAAGTAGGTATCCTTACAAACTTATTAAAACCAAATTTTATATAATAATGTAATTAAATTCTTCTTGTAATTAAATTACCTTTATCGACATAATCACTGAAGAGATAATGCCTTTTCTATGGATATATCATTTTGAATTAAAACCGGAATTGAAAATATTTTGTAGAATTTTGTCAACGAGTAGGAAAGAAAAAAATGTATTCCTGGTTTGTAGAAAAGTAGGTCTAACATATACAAGAATTCATTGTAGCAATTATAATCATAAGTGTTATTCTGGAGTAATAATATACATAATTATATTGAAGTTTCAAAAAAAAAGTATAATTAATAAGTTTAAAGCATAAAGTATGGGTTCAAGGATTCAAAAGAAGGGTTTATATTATTAACTTAATTCATTCCTTTTTTTGTGTGAGTACCACACATGAGTCCCAGTTGCTCCCAACCGTCTGGAGTCAGTAGGATATGGCATCCCCAATTGGAGTATGTTGTGAGGCTGAAAGTAGTGAGGAGTAGGAGGAGATGGGGAAGAAGAAGGTGGGGAAGTACCTTGCCATTTCGAGCAACGTTTTGCTTCTGAATGATTGTCTTTCACCAGGGCGATACTGAAAGTATTTACCACTTTGGAACGTGCCCCAAATATAACGCATATTGTTTTAAATGAATATTTGTGAAATAACACATATTAATCAAACAAAATTTACTTGCACACGCCGGGATTTGAAACCGCGACCTTGGGATTCGTAGCCAAGGTTCGTAACCACTCAACCATGGACGCCGTCAATATAATATAATATAATAATAATAATGTTTTATTATCATCTTTTTTTATAACAAAATAACAAATAATGATATCCTCACTGAGATTTTCTATGCTGAGGATTTCATTTACAAAATATTAATATACATTTGTATTAAATTGATGTGTTGATGAAAAAAATAAAAATAATTCTAAGGTGAGGTGTGTTAGGTGCAGTTGAGTGGTTTCGGTATTAGTTTGTATTTGGTGTTTTTTATTTATATTTTCCATTTCAGATCTCCCTATGTAACGTATCCAGTGTTTAATTTGATTTTTAAATTTATTATGCTTGTTGTGATTTTTAAAGGATAGTAAAATTTCGTTTTAGAGTTTAGTACCATAGTATAAGAAGTTTTTTGTCCAAGTGTTGTGTTTGTGGTTCCTTGCTGTATGTATTTTTGACTCTGAGATCTAGTGTTTCTAATATATGTGTTTGTTGTTATATCTTGTTTTTTTGTATTTATGAATGTAAGGTAGTATTGTTTTATTGACATAATATTAAGTCTGTTAAAGATTTAGTGCTAGTAGTAATAAACCTAATAGTATGTAATTAAAATAGTGTGTTAGTTGAAATGTACATAACAATGATTCATATACGTGTATGTTATATACACACATATACAGATTGTATCTGCACTTACCGAAAAAACTTAACGAGTGATTCCTGACCTTATTTGGCGAAAAAAATGTATGTGGACATTTAGGTCTTCTTTTTTTCACATAAAAAAGATAAAAAAAACAGTAGGTATTGGATAATTAGGGTCGGGTGGGGGGTTTTGCGGTTATTTGGTTGAGTGACCAGTGACAATATGTGAAGGGGTTTTTTTTAATACAAAAAAAAACTAAAATCCAAAAAAATTCACTGAAGAAATTTTATTAACATTTTTTATTCCAAGTACGCTTAGGAATTACCGGTTAACGTTTTTCCGGTACGTGCTGATGCACTCTGTATATGATGGTAGGATAACAACAATTGTATAGGACGCGCTTCAGAGATTCGTATTTTTAAAGCAGAATAATATTTGAAAATGATAGATAAAGGACGTTCTGTTTGTAATTGTACGAGTAACAAGCAAATTTTAACATACAACATCTAGATCGTATAGCCGCTCTATGATTTCGAGATTTTTTTTTCTCATTCTATTGTTAAAATTATTAATGTCGTTAGTAGGAAAAAATTGATGCAGTTAGTTAGCCGTATTTTGTGTTACATTTGGGCATCAGTGACAATTTTTTTTTAGAAAAAAATACACATCTTCCATTTAAATATGTATATAAATAGGCCAAACATGTTGAGGCTTAGTCTAACTTGGTCTGTAGCTTGGTAATACGAGTTCATATCTATCTATCGAATTGATAATATAGTTCGGGCAAATTCACATAGTTACTCCTGAACATCAAACTAATGATCACTTTGAGGGAAATTGATACATGTTTATAGCGTGGCGGTAAGTTTGCGAGGTGTTGCTGGGAGGTAAAGCTTCACAGCAGTATTTCGCGCACTTGTACCTGCGAAGGCTTGCGGGATCCCGGAAACGGGGACATTCAATTCCGGAACATGAAACATGAGACTTTTCGAAGAAATTATTATATGTTCAAAATAACATATATATATGTATGCTCCGAATAAGAATGCACAATTATTATTTTTGAACAAAAACCTTTCAAAAACCAAGAGTTTTTAATAAATATTATTTTTCGAAATAATATCCATAAATTTATTAATGAATGGGGCGTCGAAGCTGCGAAATATAATAAAACCACTTTCAATGTCTTATTCCTGGAAAAGATTGCTATCAGAAAAACTTGATGGCTGATAATATTAATTCATTTCAAATAAATTTAATGTATAATCTGAGGTAGATATTGTCTCCCTGGAATAAGTGTACAAAGCTTTTTAATTAGTTGATTCGGGATTTTAGAATAGCGTGGATAATTCATAAATCATGACAATTTTTCAACGTAATATGGGCACGTGCCGATCGTGTTGTACGAAAGATCTTCAGTCATTTTGGATATAAAATTGATTTCATAAGAAATTATTTGGATTTTCAAAATATAAAAAAAAGTATGCTATTTCCAGAGAACCCAGTTATAATATACGTTCTATAAATTTTAGGGTGTATTATAGATTAAAAAATAGACAACCGTTTTGTTTTAATTCCATTTTATTGAAAGATCCCAAATATTTTATGATGTAATAAGGTTGATATATTCAACCAAAAACATATTAAGTGTCGGTTTCATAAACTTAACTTATGTAATCAGTATACCCACTTAATAAGCACGCCCAATAGAAACCATTTTTTTTAAAGAAAGACAAATATTCCCTGGTTACGAATAACCTGACAATATTTGAAAATCTCCTACTACCATCGCAGTAAGCGGAAGATGTTGCTTGTGTCGTAAATGGAGGACTTAGCCAGCCGGGGAATTGAACTCACGATGCCTGGGTGAGACTCAAACGCGATGCCAACTCATCTACTGACGGATTTTACCAATAGATTGTAATCTTTCACGTTTTTCAACTATACTAATGTGAAATTTATCTATGTATGCGACACATTTATCGTTCCTAATTTCGCATCAATAGAAGTCACCAAACATGTAAAATTTGCAATTAAAAAGAGTATAATAAATGTTACTTAATAAAAGAGGTAGGACACGATCTCTACGTTGTCGCGCCAGTGTAATGTAATGGGTCGGTTGTGCTGCGATCGTCGACTGTGATGTGTAACACATTTAAATTCTCAGGTTTATGTTGATTTTACCTCCGTTAGCTCACGGCGATAGACACGCGTGAGCGTTCTGGGATAGGGTCAATGTATTTTTCTACCTTCCGTCCTTAATCTCGAATTTGTAACATTTAACATGGCAGGTAACACGATGACACTCGTGTAGCTTAAATATTTCCATTATTTAAAGAATATAAAAAAAATGACCTGCGTCAGATCGACGGCTTCTTGACTCTCTACTGGTCACGGATTCAACACTGGGTGTTGGCAAAATAACTCAAATTTTGTTTTCAATGATTTATGTTACAGGAATATTAATCGTTTATAATTGCACCTAATTCTAGAGTAGGTACAAGATTATATCACTTTTGACAGTGTGAAAGACTACCACTCAATGCTGAAACGTTTCTTGAATTGGTTTCGGCGATGTTAAGTTAATCCGAATTGTCATGTACCCAACCTTACTCTACCCCTTCTAATTTTCCTTACCCGTTTCAGCCTTTCTCAAAACATCATTCTACCCACGGGAGTACCATCCATAGTCCTACTGGATCCGAGCTGTTAAAACTCTTTTGCGGGTGTCGTAATGAGAAAAACCAAAATAAAATACCCAATTTATAAAATTCCCCCTTCAACATAACGATATACCTAGAGCAATCTAGATCCAAGAATTTTAAGACGACAGTTGGGCATTTCTGAGTCGACTCAAGGTTTTAACGAAGCTATTGTGAACAATTGACAGCATGCGAAGTTCCGCTTGGTGAGTTCTGATTGTTCGAAGCTGGTTCTAACGCTTCGGAGGAGAGACTCATTCTAGTTGGTCCGTGATGTGAATCACATGCCGGGATATGATATTCTTATAAAATCTCAATTTAATTTAGAAAATTTTACTTAACCATATAAAGTCTCGAAATTTAACTTTTTTTTTTAAAGAATAGAGTAATTTATTTTGAAATGGGTGCTACGCCCACTGAGAACATCATTTTTCTTTTAATTTATTAACTAACTAACTAGCTAACCATCACGCCGTTTCCCCGAGGGGGTAGGCAGAAAGGCTGGACCACCAAACAACTCGATCTTGGCATACTCGCTTCATTCACATTCATCGATCGTCTCATACATTCTCTTTTATTATTCCGACTTCTGACATGGCCCAACTCAAGTATTTGATTCATTTGATAGTGCCACGTCTTCCTCGGTCGGCCCCGGCTTCTCATTCCATTCACATTCATGCCATATATTCTTCTTACACTACTTTCTTGGTTCATTTGCTCTACGTGCCCAAACCATCTAAGCGTCCCTGTCTTAATCTTACCCATTACGCTTACATTGTTTACGAATCACAATATATTTCACACGATCATACATGGTTTTATCACACATTCGCCTGAGAGATCTCATTTCTACGGCATTCAGTTTACTTTCATCCTTCCTCTGCCAATTACATGCCTCACTGTCATACATCAGGGTTAGTATCGGCACTCTATTGTGGACTGCTAGCTTCGCTTCTTTTGACAACTTTTTGTTAGCGCCAACCGCGTTCAGTCGTCCGTTAATGGAGTTTCCTGCATTCACCCTTCTTTCAATATCCCTATAAGTCTTTCCATCTCACGTAAACATACTTCCCAAATATACAAACTCATCAACCTGCTCCAAGTATTCATCATTCACAGCTATATTGCACACTATTTCGTACTCTCTCCTTCAAACACGATGACTTTAGACTTACTTACAGTCATCATTAGCTCATTCTTCATACAAGTATTTTTTTACCATTATCATTCGTTATTTTATCCCCAAACATATCTAAAGCAGATTCAAATCCATTCCGTCCAATTCTCATCCACCCATTTAAGTCCCCTGCTATTTTAATCATTTCATTCAAAAATTTATTCCCATTACATCGCTCACGCCAGTCCAAAAATCATCTTTCACTTCGTCGCTTTCAGAATTAACTACACCATAGCATACACAACAAAAACATCCTTGTCAAATCGATTTTGAATCGGATCCACATGTCTCTTTGACTTACGCATTCATATTGCATTTCACCATTCTAGGAGACAATAACGCTGCAACACCCTGACAAGCCCTCTTTGTATCTGGTCTGCCAAACCAGATGATGAGCATATCACTATGTTGCATTGTACAAAAACATCCTTGTCAAATCGATTTTGAATCGGATCCACATGTCTCTTTGACTTACGCATTCATATTGCATTTCACCATTCTAGGAGACAATAACGCTGCAACACCCTGACAAGCCCTCTTTGTATCTGGTCTGCCAAACCAGATGATGAGCATATCACTATGTTGCATTGTACATAATGATATTATTTCTTCCGAAAAAATGTATTTAAAATGCACGTATTACTTACTTCTTCATAAATATTAAACAAAATGTGAGATTTAGTACAAATTACCTTTGTTAAGATCATTATACAGAAAAAAATTATGTCTGAATTAAGTATGTAATAAAAGAAAACGGTTTTTGGGGATAATTATTTTTTTAAGTTTTTACGAAATTCGAACATTAACATATTAGGAATAACCGGACAATATTCGAATTCCTCTTTTTATCATACTTATAAGCGGATAAAGAGGATTAATACCTTAGTAGGAACTCGGTGCTTTACCACTCAGCCACTAACAGGTTAAATATATATTATGCCTGTAATAGGTTTTCTACTTCAAAAGAGTTGGTATACTGCTGATCTTATTAATCATAGAATGATATAATAACTAATATAAGAAGTACCTTTTTTATACCATTGCACTGTTTAATATATAAATACGAAACATGTAGATATGTACTCGTATATATTAAACGGTACAGTGGTGTAAATAAAGTACTTTTTATTTATTTTATTAATAATGACGCTAAAAAATAAATATCTATAAATATCAACATGTTTCCAAAGCAAAGCTTTTTTATACTGTGTATCATGATGAGGGAAGCTTCGCTTCCAAAATATGTTGATATTTGTACATTAAACATTGCAGTGGTGTAAACAAAGTAGTTCTTATTTGTATTATTAATAATGACGAGACAAAATAATTTTTTTTATATATTTATTTTTAATATGAATACCGCACAAGAGTCTCAACTGCTCCCAACCGTCTGGAGCCAGTAAGACTATGCCATCCCCAATTAGGGGATGTTGTGAGGCTGAAGTTATTGGGGAGGGGAAGGAGAAGGGGAAGAGGAAGGTGGGGAAACACATTGCTATTCAGATCTAGTCACCAAACACGGCTAAAAGCCATTTCAAGCAACGTTTCAATTCTGAATGGTGGTCTTTCACCAGGGCGTTACTGAAAGTATCTTCCACTCTGGATATTATACATCTATTGAAGATATTCATTATTATTACTTAGCTCATTCTTGGTGCCGATGTCTTTGATCCAAAGTTAATTGATTATCCAACTATTAGTGAATCAAATATTTGAATCGGGCCATGGTCAACAGTCAAAATAACAGAAGAGTATGTATGAGACAATATATGAATGTGAATAGAGCAAGGAATGTGTGCTAAGGCAGATTTGTCTGGTGGTCTATCCTCTCTGCCTACTCCTGCCGAGAAACGATGTGGTGGGTAGTTAATTAGTTAATTGAATAGCGAACTAAAATAAAGTGGTGAATTTAAATACACAATTTTATTCATAAAATTAATGTACCCACTAACTTACTGACATTAAAACGAAAAGTGTCAAAATGGTTCCAATCCATTTTGTTCGTCGTGGCTTTGAATGGAAACTTAAGTTCTTAGCTAAAAATTAACGTTTTCAAAGTACAATTATTTTCCATTTAAGATATTACTATGTCAAAATGTAAACCTAATGTAATAAGTAATAATGTAACCGAAAGATTGAGAGAATTCCCCGAAGTTAATGGAATGCGTACTGCCAACTCGTAGTAATATAATCTAGTGGGAATCTACGTTCTACGTTCAACATCATAATATTATTAAACTTAATTTGAATTTCATGCCCTCTGCTAAAACATTGTACCCAATAAAATTGACTACGTAACCCATGTCGCCCACAGATCGGGGTCAACTAAAACTTAATATGCTAACCCTTAATCGTCCCTGCGATTATTTCACCCCCTCGGAGCGGCGCTACCTTCGACTTGCTCAATACACTTCTGGGCAAAATCTCAAAAAGACTTTCCCCGGAATCGTTGTGTTCGTTGTATAAGAATTTATTATTGCATCGTTGAACCGAACGTGTTTGAATGGTTTGAAAGGTTTACGGTGTGTTATTAGGATTTTGGCAAACTTAAACTGACGAATGAGAACAAATTTAGCAGAAATCGACAGATGCACTGCACTACCATTTTTTTTTCTATGTAGACTTTGACTTCAACTGTAACAATTTTTCAATAATGGAAATAATTATAAATAATCGTGAGAATGAATAATAGGAATCTTCTTTATTTTAGGTAAAATCACTTTATGGCTACATTTTCAATAAAATGTTTGAGAGTAATTTTATGTAAACCACTTTTTAATTAATAAATATCACCATGTTTCGAAACCAACGGTTCACTTGTAATGATATAAAGTATACTAACAAAATAATGATATACATATGGACAAATTACATAAACAGACGAAAATTATTTCTTCAATAAATATATTAAAAAAATAATTTGTATTCGCCACTTTATACACAGATATCGAAACATGTTGATGTGGTGAATACAATTAATTTATTAGTTGATTTATTTATAATGAGGCCACAAAGTGAATACCAATCTTTTGAAGAAATTACATAATTATAATTTCTTCAAAATATTATTATTCACTTTGTGACGTCATTATCAGCAGATTAATTGAAAATATATATTTTTTTCGTTATACCATTATTAATAAAAATAATGAGAAATGCTTTGTGTACACCACTGTTTAATACATAAATATCAAAATATTTTTATATTTAAATTTATATGTTTTTTTTAAATCCTATTTTCTAATATAAATATCATAATTAGTGTAGTATAAACACACAAATTTATTTTAAATTATATTAATTTAAAATAATGATCGACCGGTTTTGGAAGTACCTTCCATATGTTTTGGAAGTACCTTCCATAACCGGTACCATAAATTGAAGTGATTCAAAATAAATGTATTTGTTTATGTTATAATTATATAAGTAAATGATTTTTAAGAATACGTAATAATCCGTGATTAAAAATATGTATATTTCGTTAAACTAATTATTTTAAAAATAAAACTCAATTATTGACCTTATCTCATCACCTATTGTTAATTTTTGTCTATTTTTATGATTTATTTGTTTACGTCATCATTTTTGAAACCATTGTTTTCGAAACAGGTTGATTTATTTATTAATAAAAAAAAAAAACAAAACAAAAAAACTCTTATTCGATTAGAAGTAAACTTGTTATTATTTTAATAACGTTTTGTCAACACCCTAGAAGGAGAACTTTAAAAGGTAACAATAAGATTTAAATAATTCGGCGATCAAACTGAATTGCATTTATGCTTTATGTATTGGAAACGAACTCTGTTGTGCAAAATATTCCGCAATACAAAAAACACGTAATAACAACAAAAAAAAATCTATTTGGAAGGAGCTTTATATCGAATACTAAAATATCTGAAAAAAAAACCGAATATTGTACCTCGTTTCTTACCATAAACAGCGAATCCTATCCGTATGGCGCCTGTCATCATTCATGATGGGATCTTTTATAGACATTTAATTTTTACGGCTCAACGAAGAAAGGTCGTGTTCAACAAACCAACTTAACATTGTTAAGCGGAATACATGTATCCTTTAGCCTCGTGGTTCAAACTTCGCGGGGTACTTTGAATATGTGGATCTTGACTTATTTCGGATCCGCCGAAACTTTTGCGGTTTCTCTGGAAACTTAGAAGCGGGAACATCTTCCAGTGTGGAAGAACATAAAGGCGGGTGTTTGGTAGAATCTGTTATCAACAAACATTATGTGTTTTCTCGTCTAATTACATAGGGAATTTGGTTTTCGCATTTCAGGCCAACTCATACTGCTAAGCACTTTTCTACGAAGCATTTACGCCTCATTTCCGAAATTATTATATTTTATTTTATTTTATTTGGTAAACCAACAGTTTACAATAATTATTAAGTAGGTATGATAAATATATGTAAACAATGAACTAATAGTTAGTTTTCACTTGAGCAATGTGATTATGCTGTGAAAATGAATGTGTTATCTTTCTTGTGTTATTGTATACTCAATTATAAACTTCATCGAAATCACTAGATAATATAATAATTATATTTTCTAGTGATTTCGATGAAGTTTATAATTGAATTGCTTAGGTTTGGAATTATTAACACGGTAACTCAGTACGATTTCTTCTATATAGCTACAGAGGGTTGGTTATGTTTGATGAATCGTTTCAGATGGCGTCATTTTACGCATTAAATTTTCAACATAAAAACGAATGAATTAATTACGATATTTATTGAGGAGTTATGCCATCAACGGGAATTGTAATGAGTATCAAAAAAGAATTCAGTAGCGCAATGGTCCACGCATTCCGTTTTAGATTTTATCAGCAGCATTCAGAAATCTAATAGATATATAATCAAAAAATAGGTTTTTTATAAAATTTGTGATATTATATATTTAATCTACCTATAAGAAAAAAAAGTAATCACGATGT
This sequence comes from Halesus radiatus, assembly GCA_022606495.2. Classification (NCBI taxonomy): domain Eukaryota; kingdom Metazoa; phylum Arthropoda; class Insecta; order Trichoptera; family Limnephilidae; genus Halesus; species Halesus radiatus. Next base: position 39,600 of record JAHDVE020007723.1, read on the forward strand.
AAACGATACCTAGTGGCAAACAATAGTTTTGTTACATCGGACAGGTTTCCAATAACAAAAAAAGGTTTTAAAGGAAGTTTATTAGAGCTTCGTGAATTTGTACGCTTTAATATGTAATACCTAACCATTAGGTATATATTTTATAAGAGAACGACAGTATTTTTGGAATACAGATTTTTTTTAAAGAAAATTACGTTGGCACGTTATATAAATTTAAAAATATTCCTTTCACATAAGCCAAAGTGTCGTAAGCTGTCATTAACTTTAAAATAGTCAAAAATGAAATAGGAATATTAATTGATAAAAAATTGATTGGGTTCGAGTCCTGCCGGCGACATTTATCTTTGCTCGGAAGGTTTTTTCAATTTGGATGAGTGTTTCAGGCTTATAATTATTGTTTATAAAAATAATTGTTACCCTTAGCTCTGTGCACAAAAATCTTGTCTTTAAAAAAAAAACTTTAGTTTATCAATTAATAAATATTTGACAAGTCAAAACATTTTTCACCAAGAAAATGAATACATAATTTGTCTCGACGCCACCTAGTGAGGGATTTAGCCGTTAGAAGCTTTCCTCATACAAATAAAGTTGGTTGTTTACAGGTGAAATATAATAAAAAACAGTAATTATTGAATGAAACACTAGTATATATTGATTAACTTGGCGGGTTTGCGATAAGCCGACGTAGCTCAATGGTAGAGCATCTGACCGGATATTAGAAGGGTATGGGTTCGAGTCCTGCCGGCGACATTTATCTTTGCTCCGAAGGTTTTTTCAATTTGGATGAGTGTTTCAGGCTAATAATTATTGTTTATAAAAAAAAAAAAAGAAATAGGAATAGTTACATTACAATGTAAAAAACCTATCGAAACTATTAAGAAAGTGCTTAGTGCCAAAAGGCACCACCGCTTAGTCGGCAACGTTCATTGTTCTATCCTATAAACACTGTTCAGTCATCACCAAATGGTATTTTGTTATATTAAATATGATATTCCACGAGCAGAATAAGATGTGCCAATCATTTATCTTGGTACAATGGCTTAATGTAAATGAAAGAAAAAAAAGTGACTCGTCCTGACGCTAAAATACATTTCATGTCCAATTCTTCATCTTAATCCATTAATTTATGACAGCGGATGATTTACATGACATCAAAAAATTCGCCCCTTAAATGCAAATACTTCTGCGATGGCAAAAAGGATGCTGTACTCCCGGCTTTCTCCGTCCACGGTATATTCAGTTTATTACTCTCATGAATTATTCATCCAGATTCATTATTGAATTAAATGGAAATGTACTAACTTACGTATTGTTCGCTCTGGTCGTCTTACTTTTCAAACAACCTGTTTTCTTATTAGAAAGCTTGATTGACGGTTTTATAATCCTCCCGTTCTGATTCCCTTTGTATGTTCAGCTCACGACGAGGGTTCAAATTACCTTAGGTAGGTACTCTTGATATAATTAGCGTTGTATAATGATTGTAAAGTTTTTTTTTATTTCGTGCCTGACTAATGGTCTCAAAATATTTCCTCAGAAACTGCTGGACAAACATGTTAATTTTTGTGTGAACTACTACGTTATTTTTTTTTGTAGTGTTAATACTACCCACATTAACATTTTTTCATATTTTTTCAAAGTTACATAATGTTTAATTTACCACACCCTACCTGGTTAAAATCATTTTGTGGACCTTTTTTCCATATTTCTTTATTTAGATTTATCATTGTCGTGATTTCAGTTTTATTCATATTGCGGCATTGGCCGGCTAGGTTATATTGCCACCTTGAAGCAAACGTTCTTTCTACGAACAGCGACCTCCATCACACGACTGGGACCATTTATACGGCGAACTTGCGGCATGGGTTGGGCTGTAGTAAAATTACCGCCAATACCAAGTACCAAGTTGAACGTCCCAAAATGTACATCATTTGAATAATGTCTCTCAATACTCCTACACAATAATTACGTGCACTACGTGGATATGTTTAATAAGCTAGCGTATAAATTTTGCACACCTCTGAATAATTTTTACACAATATTTTACATACCTATTAATATTTTGTGTTTAAAACACGTTTCACATTTCTCGTCATGCATTCATATACTTCGTAATAAAATTGTAGTTTTCCTTTGTTTAATATAAGTTTCCTACACTTTAAAGATCATTTCACTAAAATAAAGCTGAACAAGGTCTTACGGAAAAATAAATGAAGGCTTTATAAAATTTCCAACAGTTTTACAGTTTATTACGCCATGTTCAAGCAGTGGCGGCAAGTTACTGCTTTCTCCGCTAGAGCGGTCCTGCCTTGCACAGAAGCTCACTGCTATAATGATAATATTCATGAACGTGGCTTAAACCCAATTTAAACAAACCTTATTACATGCATTTAAAAAATTAAAAATCCATTGAACTTCTGTCTTTTTAGCATAAAATGGCGACCTTTTGGAATGTCAAGTAACGGATGGAAACCTTTTTTTCGCAATATTAATTATTAAAGGAGAACATTTTAAACTAACTAGGTACCTTTTTAAATTAAAATCCTTTCAAACTCAATTAGTGACAAAGTGCTTCAACGGAGACAGAGACTTCATTTTGAAATTGCGCACCTAATGAAAGTGGCAGCTCTTTGAAGCATTGAAATGTACTCATAGTTTATTAATTTAGTCCACTTATAGCCAGTTATTATTTGACATCTCCGTCCGTAGGTAAGTCACTTTGTGTCGGAAAATATTAAATGAAGAGGTTAAATCACCAGCTTCGTTGTAAAGGATGTGTCAAAGAATACAAACAATGGAATCTTGACGAAAATACTTGAAAGGTAAGAAGCAGTATTTTCACAAGTCGTACAAAACTGAGTATATTCAGTTTGACTGTAAGAAATCTCTCATTTGACATTTGATTACAATACCGATATCTTTTAGGTAGTATTTATAAATAATTAATATTTAATATTTATTTGATACGTATTACAATTATCAGTAATTAAAAATAATATTAACGAATCTCAAATGAAGTACGAAACAGAATAGACACACATTAAACAAAGGTAATGGTCGCATCTGAGACTCGAACGTAAGACCTCTCGCTTTATTCGGAACCAGCTCTCTAATCAATTGACCTAATGCCACCTTATTGCTTTCCGTCGTTTTTATCGATACCATACTTCAATTTTAAAATTGTTGATAATTTCATCTTCATTTATTTTACATATATTTTTTTGGTTGCTATCTTTTTACATTCGCTTCAAGATTACACCGGAATTTTTTAGCAGTGTAGATGATGTCTCGGATATACCTATCCTATTTTTATTTTTATTGACTTTTTCTACTAGTTTAAATATTCTAAATATTACAATGGGGTTTATTAGCTTTGATAATTTATTCCAATAAACAAATAATATTATAACTAGCGTTTTGCCCGTTGCACCCAGCGGATGTGATTAAATTATATTTTTATTCCCAAAAATAAATTTATTACATTATGAATTTGATTGATATTTGAATTTATTATTCCCCAATATAAATCATAATTTGGTACCTCCGTCTTAACATGCTTGCATAAATATTATTATTAATTTAAGTTACCCGCACACTGACCAAACAATATATATATATATATATATATGATGATACTCGCACATTTCGGTAAACCCGATCGCACTTAACCTCACTTAGTTTTAGTCCTACCTATCCTAATTTTATATTACCTTGCCTAACCTAACCTAAGTTAACCTAACCTAAATTGTGACGTTATCGTAAACTATAACATAAAAATATGGAACGGGTGAAAAGTTCATGTAGGCAAGCGTTTTACCCGTTGCACCCAGCGGAGGTGATTAAATTATATTGTTATTCCCAGATGTTAATTTATGATTTTGTGCTTGCGAATTGATCCTTGAATTTATTTCTCTTTATCGTTCTCTAATTTTGAATAGTGAGTTATTAAGTAGGTATCTACCTCCGATTCGACAAATAATATAAATATTTAATTGTAATATTATGTTAATAGGTAAATATTTTTTTAAATCTATATTATTCCTTAAATTTAATCGTTATTTGATACAAACCGTTGTTTTCATATTATATATATATTTTTTTTTTATCCTTTAATTTTTGTTAACCTAATTTGATATTATCATAATGTATATATGCATCCATAAAAGTGTGTAAAAATGCTTTATGTAAGCAATGCATCTATGTAAAAAAAGACGGTATTAAAAGTATACACCTATGTACAATTTGCGAACGAACGCACTAAGGAAATTGTATTATTCATTTTCAATTACTTAATCATTTCTGTTTATTTAAATGGTCTGCAGAAGGAACTCATAAAATAATGTAACAATATTAGCTATGCTTAGGAAAGGTACCTACTTAATCGCTTGCTTACATAAATTAAAACTCAAATGATTTGAAATAAAACGCTCTAATTTGTTTTGAATTCATATTTGGAATATACAGTGAGTGGGCATCACATTAGAACCAGTGGTTTTTTTGTTGGAAATAAAGTAAGATTTGAAGTTTATATTCTCACAACATTTCACACATTTAGTAGGTACTATAAACAATCATTAGCAACAATGGCTTCAAAACGCCTTGGTATAATTGGTGTTGATTTTCTTATGGATTCTGGTGACTCTGGGTCATGGTATCAGATTCTGATAATCTTTTCTATAAGATATTGCTTGCCAGAAATGTCAAATTTTTTTAAAAGGCTTTACTTGGAATAGAACGCATTCATCATATAATAAAAGATAACACTATATTAAAATGTTCAAATGTAAAAATAAAATTTCGGTTTAAAAAAAAAATTACAATTGAGGAAAAAAGTGCGGTTCTTATGTGATGGCCACCCTCAGTAGATACACTTTAGCTGGTGATTGAATCTCTAACCGACGGGGAATATAGTAGTGACTCTATTGATTAAAAATATAACTACAGTAGAATAAAGTTGGCATAAAAAAATTTCAGTCGTTATTTATATAGTTCACATTCAATCCACTCGGCGGCGCGATCCAAATGTCAACTGTTAGATAAGGAATAACATGGTAAATAAAATGTAGTCCCAGAATGTTTTGAAATGCGATAACTTTCAACTTTGAAAATTTACTTAAATAATAATGCAAAATTATTTTAAAAGTGTTGATTTACAATGTTCGAGTAATATTTTTAAGATTAAACCTCGAACTAAGCCAAATTAAGATTTGAGCAAATGTCTACCTTATTATATAAAAATATAAATATATAAAAATGCCGATCAAATCCTCAAATTCGATTGCTTTCAAAAACAAACTCCAGGCGTCATTTAATTCGGTTTACGCGGTAATGAACCCCGTTGCAGAGCGAAATATGGAAGAACGCGAGTCAAATCGAACTTTTTGAAAATAACTCCATTAGAGCATTGATATATAGGTTTTATTTCTAACATTGTTTCACTTACGGTACGTAGATATACATTTACATACATAGGTATTTGGTTTCATGTTCTACGGGGGTACAATGACTTTTGAACTTTTCTTTTTTTTTCGAAGTAGATGACTCTACTTTATATCTTCATGCAATGTGTTAAACAATTCAGGAATTTTATGCCTCTTTGATATCTCCGTATGCATTTTGTGATTTATTATTGATTCTATGCCTAGTGGGGTAGTTGTGGCTCACGTTTTTTTTTTTTTTAATTCTGTTTTCTAGAACTCAACCAGCGTCAATTGATAATCTACCCTACTTTGCGTGGGGAGCACATAACATAATCGCCTTCACATAATTAGATTTTTTCCCTGATATAATAACTAAACACAGCTAGTTATTTTAAGCAATGCGAAGATCGTGAATGAAGCATTTTTCACAACAAGGGAAAATAAATTATATGACGTCGATTAATGTTGGGTAGATAATATTTCTGAAAGAAATAAGCATTTAACCTATCGAGATCTGGGAAAGCAGGAAAATAAAATTCCTTCTAGAGTAATAATAATATAAAAATCAAGCAAGTAAAATTAATTAAGTAAGTTGAGTCAAAATTTGTAAAATCTTCATTCTAGTCCTATAACACATTCCATATTATTTGACATTTAAAATTAGTATCCCTCCATGACTCCTCACCGCAAGTCTACCGCAAATAATTATTTACCTTGAAACAAAGGAATGTTCCATGTTCTGTTTCAATTTGCGAAGAATGCTTTTATTTCATAAGAGTAATGCTTTATTTCGCCGAGTAATCAAAGTAAATAAGTTAAGTCTCGCTGATTATGAAATTAAATTTGAAATTACGATTCACCCTGTTTACCAAATAATATGTAATGATCTTCAAGGAAATAGAAGATAATGAACTTTAACTTAATTGCAAATATTATGAATAAATTGTCACATAGACGGTAAGCTTCATGTCTTATATAAAATTGTCTCGATTAACCCTCGGATGTTTTTTATCGCGCCACTTTTGTTAAAAATTACAGCACTGACGCTGATTGAACTTAACCTAACTTCATCCATGGTACATGTAGCGCTATGTTTAGGTATTTTCAAAATAAAATCCATATTTTTTAACGTTTCATATTTGTGGGCTTTAATCATCAGCCATCTACGTATTTAAATACAATAATCAACCACAAAATATTCCATCAATCTGGTTAGAAAGAACTGAATTGCTTGTGGCTTCACAGATCAAATACCTGGGCCATACCCTTACAGAAGATATGAAAAATGTACAAGATATTGAACGACTGGCTCTCAGTAATGATCTCAAGGCAGTTTTACTACTGTGGTGACGACTTCAGTAAAATCCTTTTTAAGGATATGCTGCACTGCCATGTACATCGTAGCTGTGAAAACATTATCCAGCAAGCGACTATTGAGCTTCTGGGGTAGGACACGGAATTCAATCAAAGTCATTGTCGTGACTTCATCTGAGTGAATCAGTTCTACTCTCAATGAGCGATGGAAACAGATGATGTATCGATCACCCCGAGTGACCATCGATTTAATTTTTTTTTATTCTATCTTCATTCTGATTAAAATTTTGATTCTTATTTTAATGTCATTCTTTTGAATATATCATGTAACATGGTTTATTTGGTTTGCATTATCCACCTAATTCTGCTGGAAAAAAAAATCTTGGTCACAATATGTAAAGAGTTAAATACTCGAATATTTAACTATAGTTTCACAGAGGAAGATGAAAGACGTGGTAGAGGATGATGCCATAACTCATGGCTTCGATACCTACGTGACTGGTACGAGTGCGATTCACTGAGTTGTTGAGGGCTTCAGTCTTTAGGAATAATATTATTCTGTTGAAAAATATTAAACCCACAATGTCAACCTCCGAATGAAAACGGCACCAGAATGTGAAGTTTACGTGGCGATGAACTTCTACTTTGAATGAAGAGCATGTAAAATAATAATGTGTTACTTACCCTAGTTATAAGTTTTATTTGCAAAGAACGTGTAAAAAGAATTCATGTAACTACTCAGTTTACATCATCAAATAAAATGTAAACTTTTTAATAAAACTACTTTTAAAAAATAAATAAAATGGGAAAAGGAAAATGTTGTTTAAAAATACATTTCGTTTTAATAATCGCATGAATGAGAACTGTTTTAATAATAAACTTTTTTCCGCAAGTCTAACTGTGCCCATTGCCTATGGACTGTTACCGAACTTTAACGCGCACTTACCTTTATATTGAGCAGCAAAAAAATGGCTCCAGATTTTAGTTCAAAATTGAAGATTATTCCTAGCTGCCTGAAGCACATTAAAGCCAACTTCCCTGTTTTGTTTCGGGAGTTTTATTCTTAAGAGCTTATTATTTTAGACAGTGAATTTTATTATACTTTCGAATGATTATTTAATTTATACGAAGCGTCATTTCAACAACATTTTTCCATTAACATTAACGTCCGTCTAGGGAAAGTTTTTAATCTTCTAAATCATTTAAGACGGGATATTGTTTGGCCTTTTGTCAGATACTTAACACAAATTCGGATACTTATAAAACATTCAACAACTTTTGGAATGAAATAAAGGATCATTATTTAAATTCAATAAGGTTTACTTTAAACAACAAAGAATATGAATTTGAATACTGTAAGCCCCCTTGCCTTGCCGTGGATATACTCCCAATATAATAATTTATAATGCAGCCCTTACAATGACAGTACTCTTGGACACAGAACCAATTAAATTTATTGGATTACGAACAATTTAAATGATGTGAGTGGGAAGTTTAGATATTTCCTTGTCATTTTGTTTGAAGAGTACGCAAGCTCAATCAGTCCGGAGACGGTAGGTCTATGGCTCCTCAATTCGACAAATGTTTTAAAAATGGGGGGAGTGTTGGGAGCAGATTTATCGAGAGAACTTGGGTATTAGAACATTGTGAAACTATTTGAGGCAGTTTTTCTGATTGCAGGATTTCCCCAAAGCGATACTGTGTGTGTCTTCCACTCTGTAAAGTGGGAAAGAAAATTTATAATTGAATCCATTAAACGCAATTACAATTTAAATAAACTAACATTATGGTAACCCAGCGCTGACATACAATAATGTTGCTTAACTATCACCATCCTCTGGGAATGTTACTATACTTGTTCTCACATCTAAACGCACAACCCTTCCGTCAGAGTGATCAAAACATTTGTTGTTTTATTCACGCGGAATGTGGAATGATTTGTGGGCTCCTGTGTTTTCTCCCTCCTAAATTATGAGTTTTCAAGACCCAGGTTAATTCTTGTTTTAACTCTATCCTCAATATCCTTAAAGATGATAAATGGGATTGAAATTTACTTTCTATTGGATTTAATAAAAAAAAAATTGATACAACCTTCGGCAAATAACTAATTACAGAACAACACTCGAATAATACGTAGGAGTGATAATAAGTGAAGTAAAAATCCTTACCGGTATGGTTTCATAATGTGGATAAAATCCTTCATTCCAATAAATAAATTGGACACTAACACATGAAACTCACACTCAATCTTTGTGATACCACCTACCTGCAAACTACATAGGTAGGCATTTCAGCATCTGCTGAGTGTGCTTAGACTGAAAGTAACATTATTGATGTTGTAACCGAAGTTAAAAAAAATAATTCAGATTTCTTTTTAAGAAGATTTTCAGGAAACCGGTGCAGTCTACCACTACACTGAAAACTCTTGAAAATCTTCATACAAAACAACGAATTTTTGAAAAATTAGTTTTCGGCTACAACAAAATAAATGATTTCGTATTTGTAAAACTTAACAGTCCAGCACACCCAACAGTCACTAGCGAGGAATGTTTATATTATTATTGCATGTATATTGGCCCTACAGCGAATGAATAACCATTCCAGTTATGACGAGCCAGCTACGAACGGTATAACATGCTTAAAACAACGTGTTCCCCTGGGGATTAATTCAAATTCGTATGATTGGAATAAAAATCTTGTTTCGAGATACGCCGATATCGCTCGGCGAAATGAATATTCATCGGAGGCGTCACCAAGATCGTACCGCTGCATGTTTTCCGAACTGACGCGATTGTAATACTATCAGTTGCTGGATGTTGGAACGATGGAATGTTACGATATGAACAAAGGGGTGAATATTTGGAATTTGATGGTAGCTCACTGAAAATGTTTTATTGTTGAATTATGCTTACACGATGATGGATGGATGTTTTTCTTGTTGTTATTGAGTAGTAAAATAAAGGCATCAACTGTTAACTTTTAATTATCAAAAAGTTTTCATTTTTTTGCTAGAAAAAAAACACCATCATATAAATAAATTAAAAAAAAAACGACTAGCTTTACTAGAAAAACTGGTGTATATTAATCATTTTGTAAATAAAACAATGTATCAAAGTATAGGTATTTCAATATGAAAAAAATTTCATGAGTTGAAAAATATGCATTAACCTAAAAAATCCAGATGGAAAAGACTGTGCAAATTTTACGATTCCAAAGTTCACTGTTAGAGAGTTTTGTTTGAGGTACGCAAACAGATTTTTTGTTTTTATATATAATAGTAGTGCATTAATAATATTCAGCAAAAAAAGTATATATATATACGAGTATATACATCTTAGTTTTAAACCAAATTTTTACTTGAGAAAAATTAAATCAGTCTTCGCGAATTTTGTAAGCGAAGGAGATTTTTATATAATTTCCCTGGGTTTATATTCCTGTTCCAAGATTGCACATCACAATCTTCTGGACTTTGAATTCGTAAATTTCCCTCCTCTGTAGAGTGTAGGATTGTTCCGGTCACTTCATTCACCTGTCCTGTCCATAGGGCGAGGAGAAGTGTTCAAAATATCTTCATAATATAACAGTAGGTATGTACCTACTGCTTATTACATTCAACATGTAACAATAGGGTTAAGGAAACAACACGAGGAGAGTATACAAAGCAGAAAAGGTTAAACCTGTATCCTTAGAAATAAGAAAACACACTCAAAGTAAATGAACACTCGTATCTATAAAATAAAATTAAGGATTCCATAACAAAACAGAACATTTAAGAAAAGTTAATATAAAAGAACAATGAACAATAAAAACATACCTTACCTAACCTAACCAAACCTGATCTAACATATCATAACCTAACTTAATCTTACATAACCTCACCTAACCTAACATAACCTAACATAACCTCACCTAACCTAACATAACCTAACATAACCTTACATAACCTCACCTAGCCTAACATAACCTAACATAACCTAACAAAACCTAACATTACCTAACAATAACCTCACTTATTATTTAATTATGCTCCGTTTTATCCGGAAACCATAATTCGGATGTCTTGGTATTAAGATACAAACAACCCATAAATTAATCTGTTAATTATTTGATGCTCAAAATTATATCATCCAAAGCAATTCCCCCGGCAAATTAATTCTTTATGCCCACTTAAATTATTAATCTACCGTAATCTAGAATATTAAAACTAAAACATCGAAGTTTGCCGGCGGATTAATGGGACTAAACTGGAACGTAAAATGGGATTGTTCATTTCTCTAGATTAGAGGGTTAACCTGATTTCAGGATTTGCACAGTTTCCGTAGCAGATGCCTCCTGGGTCCGGCGGCCGCTGTGTGTGCTCCCAATCAAAGGAACCGGGAGGAGTTTCCAAGTCGTTAATAATTCTTTCAGAGTTTTTTTTTTTAAATAAGAGAATTAAGCGACACGAAAAAAATATTACCGTCTCATTGTATCGGATTCAGCAAAGTTGCAGAATGCCAATCTATTCTTTGTTTTTAATGAGTGTTTCTGAAACCTGACCCATAGAAAAGGACTACATAATAGGTTGTATGTACTACCATATTATTGGTACGTGGAGCCTTATTTAGAATGCCATATACGAAGGAAATACATAATATAAAGTTTTATGTTTAAAAAAAAAGGAGCGTTGAAACTTGGACGAAGTAGCTTTGTAAAACCAGTAAAAAACATGTTATGTTAAATATATTATTTTCATATCAATAATGTCTATGACAATCTGCGTAAGTAATTTTTCTTTCTTCGATAGATATGTAATTATTTTGTGGCGTCATTATTAATACAATTAATAAGAAATACTTTATTTACACGACTATTTTTAATACACAAATATCTACATGTTTCAGAAGCTTTGATTCTGAAACATGTAGATATTTACATATTTAAAAGAGTGGTGTAAACAAAGCGCATCTTATTATTTCTATTAATTTATTTTTCATTCCACCGGGAATCCTCTAACTTTGTTATCTATGCGTGGTAACTCCCCGTTCCGGTTTAGTGGCGGCCTGTCTGTGATTATGTTTGTAAACATTTGAACTATTAATACAGTTTCAAGCATTGTGTTAAATAATTCGCAGAGACGGGATCATTGTAGTTAGCAAGTAAGGCTGCGAAACGTTAATAATTTAACGAGTTGGACCATTGTCACAACCGCCGCGGCGCTAATCCGTCACGGACCCATTGGGGGCGACGCAGCCGCACAGAGGGGCGGAATCATCGAAGTCTGTAATAAATCATTTTCACAACTCGCACCCATTGCCAGGTGTTTGATCAGCCGTCACATTTATATTTTTATTAATTTGTCTCGACGCCATCTATTGAGGGATTTAGCCGTTACAAGCCTTTCTCATACTAATACAGTTGGTTGTTTACAGGTGAAATATAATAAAAACAGTAATTATTGAATGAAACACTAGTATATATTGATTAACTTGGCGGGTTTGCGATAAACCGACGTAGCTCAACGGTAGAGCATCTGACCGGCAATCAGAAGGGTGCAGGTTCGAGTCCTGTCGGCGACATTTATCTTTTCTCGGAAGGTTTTTTCAATTATGATGAGTGTTTCAGGCTAATAATTATTGTTTATAAAAATAATTGTTACTTATTAATCTTTTATACTCTTCTATAAAAAACGTTAAATATTCAATCAACAGTCATATAAACATATATGTTTTTAAAGCTCCATCGTAGAATATCAAAAAATAAATAATGTTTGTTTTGCATCCACAAGATTTGATTTGATCTCCTTTGCTTTTTTTTTAATTTTTCTCATTAAGAGCACCAATATTTAACTTTGTTGATCATCCGCCTGATATTTCCAAAAATAATAAAAGTAATTACATCGAAAAAAAATCTTTTTGTCATATTTTGAATATACTGCCGCACTGTGCGACGCCACATCACCACATTTGTGAATTATAATTCTGTTTAGTTTTATTCTGGCCGGCGGTTGGTGGGTGGGCGGGCCGGTTGCAAATTCGGAACGCTGTGTTTTTTATTTGGTACCTCGTTTCGAAGAACAATGATTTTATTTGCCTTTACATAGTCACTATTGCTTTCATTTCAGATTTACATAAAATCGAATAGAATTTGCACAAAACCGATATACGAGTAATACCGAAACAGCGTAATTTTCGGGACATATTTATTACGTTTTCCATTCGTGGCGTGATTTTATAAGGTTATGTTTCTTTGAATTAAATAGTACTAGGACCAAACGTTTATATATATATATATATATATATATATAAACGAATATAAAGAATATATATATATATATATATATTCTGCTCCAATACAAATATAATTATCAAATGAGAATAAAAATTTACTATTGAACGTTTTGGTTAAAACATTTTCTTTGAGATGAGAATTTTTTTTTACTATGATGGCTCATGATATAATTAGATTGAGGTATTGAACAAATTTTTATTGGTGGATATATTCCCCAGTAAATGTTTTCAATGTTACATTGATTTAGTAAATGTAATATGTGTGTACCTAATCTTCTACATATCCCGGTTAACTGTTCTATTTCCACGGCTCACCCCCTTTCACCTAATCCTTGCATTATTTTCCACTTTTAAAAAAAGATGTTTCTGTATTTTTTGTAAGTTTAATGTTGTTCTAGCGAAGGAAAAGATATTTTTGAACTGCTCTATATTAAGTAAATTAAGTTATAAAATGTTTAAATAGTTTATGGTACTGCTGACTATTTTTTGAACACTTAATCAGATTTATTAAGTTATGTAATATTATTTTCCAGAGTAAGCTACTTATTTTTTTCAAAATAAGATCTAGTTATAATTACATTGTTGTTACTCACGAAACTGAGGTACTGCATCTAATATGGGTTTCCATGCAATAAACAAATGATTTGAACAAATACCAGCCTACAAATGATATTCATCATAATGAAAACCCTTCATATATAAGAGGTTGCAGTAAATCCACAGTAGATATCATAAGATCTACCTTTTGCGTTCGCAAGCCGCAGATAAAATTCTTTCCCCCCATTCAAAATGTAAATCAGTCTGCGGTCGGCCAACATCATTGTATTTGTCGGTATTAATTAAAGTGGTCGGATATTCGCCGCCGCGACATCAAACGTTACAATTTCACTAAGCGACCAATTCCGCCGATTAAAATGATAATGACGCACAGAAACATCGGCTTCCATACGTCCTGCGAACAAACGGTGAATGCGTCCTCTTATGAATAAAAAACCCTTTTATGATAATGTAATTTATTTTTGCTCAGCAAGCGCACAGTTTTCTTAAAAATATACATTTACATTGTATTATACAAGAAGCTGGTGAGTGGCGTCTGCGGGCGGAGGAGGGGGGAGGGGGTTAATATAATTTCGTTTGATAAAATATGATCGTCTGAGTATAGCCACCATAACATCTGCATTGAAAGTCGTGTAAGCTGAAGAATACAAAGAGATTCGACTTCAATGGAACAAGATCTAACTGCTTTGCAAAAGCTAATTAGTTCGCGAAATCATCTGGATAAGATTTTGAATTAGAAAGGAAAAGAATATTTCCGTAATTTTGCCATTTAACGGGTTTCTTTGTATCTTGATGCAATCCTTCAACATTTTGACGGATTTTTGGTATATCCATATTAGTTTCCAAACCTCATTTGGTAAGATCTAAAAAATATTTTCTAAAATTATAACTTCATAGTTGATACACCTATACGAAGTGTTTAATTTCAGAACTAACATAAAAAAAAATATTAAAAAGAACACATTCCCAGTACCTACTTGTAGAAAGTATCCTAACCCCCGGGAAATACAATGGGTAGCACCCGTTTTCTAGGAAATTTGAAAAGGTCAAAAACACATATAAAAACATATCAATGGTCCCTTCCTTCATTGCGAGTTAGTTGTACGTTATTATGCCACATACAAAGTCACATTATTATGCCACATACAATTCGTGAGGATACTAATAAAGTAATTTTAAGCATTTGTTAATTATCATACGGTTAACATTGCATAGATATTTTCTTACAAAGTGTAAATTAGTATGAAATCAATGATGCATAATGAAAATGGCAGATTTACTAAAAAGCGAAAGAATTGTTTTTTTCAACAACGTTTGTTTATGTAAGCCATGCCTTGTCAGCAATATCATCTGAAACTGCATACATTAAGAATAAACATAAACGAATCTAGTAATAAATTATCCTTGAACGGTTCACATCCAGCCAAGTGATGACGGTCGTTACAGACTCGAGTGCGCGATATAAAATACGAGTATATTTTGTTCTTTTCACCAGCGTAATAGGTTTAACGCGCTTGGATTTATTCCTTGCACTAAATTATATTATCCGTAAAAAGTATTTAAAGTTCTGTTCATTGTTTTTATTCTCGGGAGAAAATATTTATCATATAATGTGTTACGCCGTCCACCAAATTGCATTGGAGTAGGGGGGTAGAGGGGGCAAAAGATTTGACTATGTAAATTTTAGTATTTGTACAGTATTAGCTAATGACATAACCGGAGAATGGTTTTTCAGGACGGCTTTCGGCAAATGACTAAAGCCATTTCAGAGAAATAAGCAAATGTAAGGGGTGGAAGGCTTTTCAATTGTAGTTTGGTAAATCTATCCCTCCTTCAATTATGAATTTGTTTTCTTACCGTTATTTACAAAGACTTGATTAGACTATTTGATCAATATGTGAAGGGAGATAATTTTTTTTTGTTAATATATCAACAAAAACCTTTAACGGGAAAAGTAATATTTAAAAATAATGTTATATAAATAAAGTAAATCCTTGTCTATGCTCTATGTGAAATTTAATTTATCTGCCTTTGTATGAAAACATATTATGACTACCGTAATAAATTACGTTGTTATGGATTTAGTTATTTAATACTTTAATAATTATCTATGTCTAGTATTTCACTTGTTTTAATTCAACTTGGCTGATCTCATGATCAGAATCATAAAACTTTGTAAACTGTCAATTGTAAACTGTAAACTTTGCCTGCTCCCAACACAGGTTCTCCTAGTGACGGGCACAGTACCATAACCCTATTATAATATTAAGATTGTAAATATAAATGAATACAAATTTAAAAAAAAAATTATATTAAAAATGCACATTATAACTTTTATATGAAATTATGATTGGCGCACAAGTGAGGGGGAGGGGCCAGTGGCGTATATTGTGAGGGACATTCATAACACGCCCCGACTAAAAAATGACCTGTACCCGTTCGAGTATCTTGCTCCCCAGATACTTATTGTTAATTAATTTTTGTTTCAACACACGTCCTACAATTTGCTAGAAAACGTCCTTGGGATGTGAAATGGACACAGATTTATTAGATTATGTATTTGTTACTAAGACAGCATCCATGGTTGAGTAGCGACGATCCTCAGATACTTATTCGGAGGACGCGGGTTCAAATCTCGGTGTGCGTAAGTAAGTTTTATTGGATTAATTTGAGTTATTTCACAATTTATTAATTAATATTTAGTATATTAGCGGCACTTTCCAGAATGTAGATACTTTTAGTATGGACCTGGTGAACGACCACCATTCAGAACCGAAACTTTGCTTGAAATGGCTTTAGCCATGTTTAATGACCAGATCTGAATAGCCAGGTACGTCAACACTTTTCTCATCCCCATATCTTTCCCCTCCCTAATACCTTGGGCATTAGAACATTCCCCAATTGGTGATGTCATAGTCTTACTGGTTCCAGACGGTTAGGAGCAGTTGGAACTCTTGGTAGCCGCATAAAAAATAAATAAAAAAGAGTGAAATATCGAATACGGGTAGAGTGGATTCAGCATAGAAAAGCATGTTCAAAAGTATGTTTATACAACTTTCCAACCAATAATGTAATAGATTCTTTTGATACTTAAAAGTTTTCTACTTTTCTTGTTCGTACTATTTTCATTACTTATTATTTGACTCGACGCCTGCAGTGGGAAACTTTGGAACGTTAAGATCAATTATGTATCGGGCTCATTTAAACTCGTTAAATTTTATAAAAACTTTGTCATAAACGCGGGGAGGCCATTATAAATGTAGTTGTAATAAACTTTTAATTGGAATTGAACTCTGAATATGTGGGGGAGAAATCTTGTTTTCTTTTTCATTCATTCAGCGACAACAAAGAATTGTAATGTTTTTATTACGGAAATTTACTTCGTTTAGGTACGTACTAGTAAAAAAAGTAAAAAATAAGAATAAACAAAATCGTTTCAGCAAAACATTTTTTAAATCAATTCTTGACTATGAACTAAGGAAATTTTTTGAAATGTTTTTTTTATTATTATAAAACAAAAATATATAATTACACAAGAAAAGAAAATATCTATAGAAATAATAATGTATAATCTTATATATATATGAATATATATAATATATGAATAAAAATAAAAATAAAGAGAATAATAGTTATAATTCTGAATTTCGATGCCTTGGAATAACAAGGTTCCATCTGTCACACCAATGTCGTGCGATAAAGTGCTCTAGAGAGAGCAACTTTAAAGCTAATTATCGCATAATATTGCCGCGTAAGATGAAACGTTGTTATTTAAAGGGATCGATTTGCCAATAATATTTTGATAACAAATCATTCTTTTGATATAAAGGTTTAAATTTTTTACATACAAATACAACCGGTTCACAATAAGACAAATTTGAAATCTTAGAAATTATAAAATTATTAATAGTCAAAATTAATAATCAAATACATTTTTTTAAATATTTTTCACGTGTATTTTCGTATTATTATCAAAAATAAAAATAATTTAATTTTTGATTTCTAACATAAATATGTTATTCAACGTTTTGTAATATTTTTTTATTAAAAAATTTGATTAATTACTTAGCTACTTTAATCATTTTTTGATTATGTTTATCATTTGTCTATACTTATTCTTTATGATTCTTTATGTTCTGATGAGGAAAACTTCGTTTTTATTAATAATGAAGCCACAAAGTGAATACCAATTTTTTGAAGTAATTATAAAAATACAAATGATTAGGTATTAAGCCCCTCACTAGGCTAAGCCTGTTCCGATGTGGTAGAAATTAAAATAATGTTAATATCCCAAATTATAAGATGGGATTAAATAAACGTCTGGGTCATGCACAAATTAATTCCTTAATTTTTCGGTTCCCAAAGCAACCATACTATTAAAATGATATTTTGTACACTATTTAAATTTTGTTTTATTTAATGGGTTTTGAATGTTTCAATATTTGTAGAAAGTCTGTACAGCTGGCTAAAGAAAATAAGGTGTCAAGATCAAAATAGATGAAAATGGATGACTTTTCCTTTCGATTGTGTTTAACCGAAAATTAAGGTATCGAGTGACATCAGAACCACATATATCATTAACTGGGTGAACGCCATCGCACTGCTAACATTTCAAAAGTGGCTATTGAAAAAAATCAGTTGTTAAAGACTCCCCCCGCAAAAAATCTCCTTTAACGTCGACGGCGCACTTCAAATCTGATGACTTCTTCACGTAAGAACCGACAGTGTGCTTATTGGCGTGGAATCGGAAAACTGCCAGACAGTTGAGGGACAATCGTAAACCAATAAATAGAATACAGTACAGTTGATCATACCATAGCGCGCTCTAATATATAAAATTATAAATAGCATGTGGATATACTAATATTTAAAACTTAGGAACAATAATTTATTTTTTTTAACCAGAAGAAATTTTATTTTCACCTCACAAGAGCGAACTAAAATGACATTAAAAATATTGCTAAATTTAAAACTGCTTTTGGACAAAGGAATTATCAATATTTCTCCACTAAGCTATATTATTCACTTCTACCGGCCATAAGAAAAAGAGAAATGGCTAATGATTTCGAATATCGAAACACAACCTGGCTCAAAGAAATCAAAGAAGAGGAGTTATCCGTCATCATGAAAAGAACTTCGTAGGATCTTAAAAAAAAATCAGTTTTTAAATAAAACCTATTTCACCTCAGCACAGGAACTCCTAGTGAGGAGGACTAAGAAAAACAAAAGGTCTTATTATCTTTATAAAATTTTATTAACTAAATGAAAAAATATATATTTTAATTTTTTTTTTCAATATCTTCGGCAGATATATCTTTAAATTAATGAAATATACGTAGGTGGTATGGCTTGGAACCCTGCGTTGTTTTTTTTTCCTTACAGGATGCACCAACCCACTGAAAATTTGATCACATTCCATTAAAATTCGCGCCTCTTTCGCTTATCCCATTCCTCAGAAAGAGCGTATGTCTTTTCCTGACAGATTTTTAATTCATTTCCACCGCTTGTTTGCGTCTCCAGTGATGTAAGCACGGGCCGGCCGCAAGTGGGGATGTGGCCGGTCAGTCGGGGCGAATATGTAAATTTATTCTGCGATAATTAACAGGCAATTTACTGACATTCGGGGTGTAGGCAGCAGGATGAAGGGGGTAAAAGCGGGGGCGGGGCGCGGGGACAGGACGGCTAGACCCCACTCGGGCGCAAATCCCCATCCTTTGATGTCACTTTACTTTCTGCGGCGGTACGACCATGTCTTTGACTTTGTTGGTCAGGTGCAATAGGCATAATAAAAGGGCACGTGAGGGCCAAGAAATGCTGATTTGTAAGTATATTCTGCTGTTTGAATAACAAAAAAACTCCAAAGGTGCCAAGGCGCACATACGATATAAAACCCCATTTTCGGTGTTTGGGGGCATAATAAAGTAATTATGGAAAAATAATAAAAAATAAAAAAATTTAAATACTCGTCGTCGCCATATAAATAAAATTTCTTAAATGTGTTCGACTTTGCAGGTGTACCTACTTTGCGTAATAGAATGATATAATAATATTTTACCCGTAAGGCCTAAGAAGTACTAATTTGTTGGTACAGTCTTCTAGATCTTAGTGAATCAATTTGTGTACATTGGGCATTTAATTTTTTCAAACGTACTAACTTTTACTAATATTGAGTTACTGCATAAAAAAAAGGCATGTTTTTGCGCAATTTTGCACCAAATAAACTTAGAATGTCAACCAAACATGACTTCCTTATCAGTTAATTATTAATTGTTATTGTGTTTAATTCCTTGAATCCATAATTTAAAGTAAATCAATGATAATAATGTTATTATTAAGTTTTCAGGAAAGTATTTTTTTTTTAAATCAGCTGACAAAAATTAGGTGTTATGTTTATTTTTGTGCTTAACTGTTGTAAACTATTTTTTTTAAATACTTGAAATACAACTTAATAATAATATTATAAAAATTATTTTATTTAAATTTATTAAAATAAAAAAGTTTCTCATGTTTTCTAATAATATCTACCTAAACATACTTAAAACAAAAAGTAACGAAATAAGTTCTGGGCGGTTAAAGGGATTAAATGTGATAGTCCATCTCGACATTCTGGGTTAATAAGAAAAATATTTTAAACTAACTAACTAACTAACCATCACGCCGTTTCCCCGCAGGGGTAGGCAGAGAGGACGGACCGCCAAACAACTCGATCTTGGCATACACTCCTTGCTTCATTCACATTCATACAACGCCTCATACATTCTCTTCTGTTATTCCGACTTGTGACATGGCCCGACTCGAGTATTTGATTCACTTGATCGTGCCATGTCTTCCTCGGGCGTCCCCAGGCTCTTCTTCCATTCACATTCGCGTCATATATTCTCCTTACACTCCTTTCTTCGTTCATTCGCTCTACATGCCCAAACCATCTAAGCGTCCCTTTCTTAATCTTGCTCACTACGCTTACATCAGCCTTGCATTCTTTACGAATCTCAACATTTTCACTCGATCATACATGGTTTTACCACACATTCGTCTCAGAGATCTCATTTCTACAGCATTCAGTGTACTTTCATTCTTCCTTTGCCAGTTCCATGCCTCACTGCCATACATCAAGGTTGGTATCAGCACTCCATTGTGGACTGCTAGCTTCGCTTCCTTGAACAACTTTTTGTTTGCGCCAACCGCGTTCAGTCCTCCGTTAATGGAGTTTCCTGCATTCACCCTTCTTTCAATATCCCTATCTGTCTTTCCATCTCTCGTAAACATACTTGCCAAATACACAAACTCACAAAATCATTCACAACTATATTGCATACAGTTTTCGTACTCTCTCTTTCAAACACCATGACTTTGGACTTTACATTCATCATTAGCTCATTCTTCATACATACTTCGTTCATCCTAGATACGAGGGAATGTAGATCTTCCATACTGTTAGCAATCAGCACCGCATCATCAGCATATAACAGACAACATACTTGTAGACTACTCATTCTCGCGCCCAGGCCCACCTCTTTCAATTCTTGCATACAATTATCCATGTATAGATTGAATAACCACGGTGACATTACGTAGCCTTGCTTAACACCTTTTGTGATGTCAAACCACCCCGTAAAATCACCGTTTGCCCTAACACATGCAACGCTTCCCTCGTACAGCGATGCGATTGCCTGTATAAGATTTGTATTCACACCATACTTAGACAACACCTTCCTTAATTCTATATTGGACAATACATTATTGAAGCAAGCTTACACCGCTCTAAGTGTGTCATTGGTAAGATATGTAGCTAAGGTTGTATGGCGTCGATGTTTCCTCCTCCTTCAGCATTAAAATTATTGTGAAAACGATTCGTCATGAATCAGTTCAGCAGACAAAAGTAAACTTGTAATTTACTGTTTAGCTAGTGTTATCGCGGTTCCTGGTTTTATTGACCAAAACATTGGAACTGTTTCATTATATCGCTGCCACCTTTTCCCAAAAACTAGTAGCCCTGCGTAACTGATTCAACATAGTTTGCATATTCTATTTACATCGTTAAAATTGTACCAAAACTTCATCAACATTCACAAATCGCTTCCTGACCACACTTGTTTATTTTCACTCGGATACAGTCAAATACTCCCAACAACTTTTCTCAAACCCAAGCGGAAAGGTATTAATTAGGAAATTCACATGTTAAACACCCGCTTCGTCTTTTAACGGTACAGAATTTTAGTGGAATACGAAAATCTCAAAACTCCCGCTGTACGAAATTCATCACTATGAAAAGTATTAAAAAACGTTAAAATGAATATTTTAACATTGATAAAATTTTGAGTTAAACGAAACTCTGATAATAGGGAATTCTTTGTTACTTCACTTTTTTGATCTCTTTGAAAATCCAATTCAAATAATGTGAATACGAATTGATATACAACGAGAGGAATGTTTATTTAATGAACTTGAAAATGTTCCTTGTTAAGTAAAATTTTGTGACGACAGATATTAATTGTATCATATAATATACGACACAAAGCAATACGAATTCATTTCAAGCACAATGGAAAATCTGACAATCT
This sequence comes from Halesus radiatus, assembly GCA_022606495.2. Taxonomy (NCBI): domain Eukaryota; kingdom Metazoa; phylum Arthropoda; class Insecta; order Trichoptera; family Limnephilidae; genus Halesus; species Halesus radiatus. The sequence continues at coordinate 61,719 of JAHDVE020007723.1, forward strand.
TAATCTATGAAACAAATTCATACAAAGAGAAAATGTATTATGTATGCTCACACAAACGGTGAAGATTTTTTTAAAAGATAATTAATGAAAAATTGAAATTCAAATATGTGGTGTGTCACCGTGAAGGTAAATAAATTTTGTTTAGAATGTTTGATGCAATATGTAGAGACTGCCACGTGTATCATTATTCCGGCAAAGCTTTGATTTAAGTCAGGAAATATTATAACATTGTTATACGCAATATTCATTAATACGCGAAACCAACAAGCTTCACGATATTATATTTTGTATCGATATTACACGCTTTAAGCAGGGAAATTATCCACAATATTTTATACTATGGCTTTTCAAAAATCGGGATATTAAATTTTGTTATTATAGGTAGACCTGTCACATTCCGGAACCAAGGTATTTAGCAGTGGCGTGCATTGTTCTGTGAACAAGGGTAGGCTGTAGTTTTTTTAAACTGTAATTGCTTCCCATTGATTATTTTGGTGGCTCAAAAAAGGAATGGAAAAAAAGAATTCAAAAAATTCTATTCTGTATAAAAAAAGAGATTCTTTCATATATTCATTGGAATGCGATGATTCTTTTTTTTTTTAATTCATGTATTACATTTTCATTAAGAGATCTTGAGCAATTTTCTTAAGGCAGGCACAACTTTTCAGCCTTTATGGACTGCACGCCACTGGTGTTTAGATATATATTTTTGTTAAATGCAACATAAAATAAAGTTAGCTTTAAATTAGCAGTTTGCTTCAACCTCCGCTGTATCGTGTGGAACTAAAATATTTCGCAATACTTTTGTATATCTAAATTGTTGCTATAATCGAAGCGTAATGAGAATTTAACAAAACTACTCTGCCCATGTATTCTTATTTTTCAAGCAAATGTTAAAACCACTAATATTTAAGATTAACGGGTTTAATGACGTGTAAGGGGTATCATGTAATAACTGACTGGAAAGCTCGGGGTCTATTAATTCATATTTTGTTAAGAAATTCACAATATTATTTAACTCTTCCGTATCTAACTGTTGACCTTCATATTGATTTGGAACATTTATATTCCGAGATTTACGGCTCTAGTTTGGTCGACTGTAGCAATGTCTATGTGTGTTTTGGTAATTGGCGAGGCTAAGGGCAATTGAGCTGCCCCGGGACATGTGATGAATTAATATTGACCATTCCGGCAGGACTGCGATTAGCCGATGCCCGCCCACCAATACGGTATACATAATCAATTATTGATGGCTATAAGTGATTCAAAGCCACATTTGTATTCAGTATTTAGGTGTCTTCCTCTATCACACGGTAAGCAAAATTACTGTCCTCATTTGCAATAGAGTTGTTCAAATGATCGTGCCATGTCCTCCTCGGGGGTCCCCGGCTTCTTCTTTCATTCACAGTCGTGTAATATATTCTCATCACACTTTATTTATCTTTATTCGTTCATTTGCTCTACATGCCCAAACCATCTAAGCGTCCCTTTCTTAATCTTACGCATTACGATTATATCGGCCTTGCATCGTCTACAGATCTTAACAAGTTTTACATGATCATATATAGTTTTACCACACATTCGTCTCAGACATCTCATTTCTACGGCATTCAGTTTTCTTTCATCCTTCCTCTGCCAGTTCCATGCCTCACTATTATATACTGTCCATCCCGATCAGTCTTTCCATCTCTCGTAAACGTACTTTCCAAATACGCAAACTCATCGACCTGCTCCACGAATTCATCATTCACAACTATATTGCACGCAGTTTTTGTACTCTCTCTTTCAAACACCGTGACTTCAGACTTACTTACATTCGTCATTAGCTCATTCTTCATACATACTTCGTTCATCCTAGATACGAGGGACTGTAGATCTTCCATACTGTTGACAATCAGCACCGCATCATCAGCATACAACAGGCAACATAATTTCGGAAGATTTCTTACTATTATAATTTAAGCAATCACGCATGTAAATTTTTTAAAAATAATTTATGTTCTGTTTTATGTTGAAAACTGGGGGGAAAAAAAAAGGTTGCTCACCTATATAACTGGAATCCTCACCATAACCATAGTGAAAATGTATTTAAGAGATTTTAATTTTAAAATCATAAATCAAATTTGAAATTTTTTATCAGCCTGTCAAGTTAAAAAAGATATAAATTTAATTCATGTACAAAATTTCAGACATGGCTTGAGTCAGAGATCGATTCAAGGACTTGTAATATTATGGTTAGTGCAGACATTAATTTGGACCAATATTCTAAAAAATACTTATGAGCAATTTACTATATATTTGCATTTGAAAGAGTTTTCATTTATCAATTTAAAATTGTAAATTCGAGTACCAAAATAATAAAACGCGGTTTCTTAAGTTACACCAAGTGATTCTATTATACACTCGTATAACATATATGTCCATTGATTTTATCGTTAGGTTTAGTTGCATTCGATTTGAATGCACTATTAAACAAAACGATTTAGTATGTTGGAAATTATTTTAATAATCCATACTTTAATCCACTAAAATCAGTGTTTGATTAGTTGAAGATTCCATTCAGTAATGAGAATATTAAAAAAAGGATTTAACGAGTTACGGACAGTCATATAGTTTTGCAAGAGCCACTTGTATTAAGGTCAAGTCTAATGAAAAAGATGAATAAATTAGATGAAAAAAGTCAACAAAAATCATCGTTTACGGTCATTATATAATTGAATGATACTTTGTGGTAGAAAGCAAAACACGACCGAAACCTTAATATCAACATCTTGTAACATTTATATCACAATTAACATAATTTATAGGAGCATGATTTGAAGGAGTCAGAGAGTGCGAAGAACCCAGATTACGTCCCTCAACGTATCCTCTATAATCTGTACAGTATTAGCTCATTGCCAGACGCCTCTAGTGCTTTTGTGCTTTATTCCAATTAAGCTCTTTCTTTGCTAATTACACTAAGAAGAAGAAGCACCCACATAATTTTGTTGTTCCTTTGGTTTGAGCTACGATCCGTATTCAGGACAAAAAGAGTAGTTATAGAAGAGTCTTCGCCGTCGAGCTATTCAAATGTCGAGAACGATAAAACTCGTGAGAATACAGCAAAGGCTTTAGGGATTCTGGGGCGAGATCGTTAAATGGCGGTCTACCTCAGTAGAATAACCTATGGAGATTTAATAACGGCTGAATACTGATAACAACACGTCGACAGTTTCTAAACACCATATTTTTTCTATTTTTCAACAACGTTTTGTATTACCATTGTATATGCCCATGTGGCTTATTATATAAAATGGTTACATTTTTCAAACAAATCATTATTTTTTCAGATATATTTATTAATTAAACGTTTTGTTACATAGTTTTGTATTACAGATTTTATACTACTCTTCTATTAAAAGCATTTGCTTGTAGATGGAAGACTTATATGTTAGAGTGAGAACAAAAAGAAATGGTTGCATACAATAATTAGTTGTTTTAATTAACAATGGTTATTATTACAATGATTAGATTTAACGAAAAAATAGTCTAAAGTTGTCAGAAACAATATTCTGACATGAAAAGGTTGTGAAAGTGAGTTTATACGGGTTGCGGCATAGATATACTGTACCGTCACTGGCCCAAATAATGTTAATCTGTATGTGTACGTGAAATACATGACGTACTCTGCCATGGGCTTAAAGTCCGGTATTTGCATCTTGTTCCAGAGTAGACGATACTGTCAGTACTGCCATGAGGGAGATAGCGTTGTTTGACACAGTTTCAAAATATTTGGAGAGATTCAAATGATCAGGAATGTATTTCCCAACCCTGATAATTATCTCCTATTTTACCTCCACATCCCACAGCTTTAAAATAGAATTTGCCAAATAAGGATTTCATAGTTCCACTAGCCCAGGCAGTTGGAAATCTTCTAAAATATCACATAAAAAAAAATTATAAAAACAAACGAACAATCAATTTAATTCAGGGTGACGACGTAGCCATTTAAGCCCAAGTATCGTTTTAAAAGTTACCATGGGACGATTTAGAAGGCTCAACACTGCACAGTTAACAACCGGAATACTAATCCCACTTCCTTCTAGGCAGATAACCAGCAGCGTGCACTATTTTTTGACAAGGGGTAAGGTGTAGATTTTGAGAAACTGATTGGTGGAATGTGTTTTTATTTAATCTGTTTAGTTAATTATGGAAAATATCATTCATGTTTTAGACCAGAACGATTGTTTTGTTTGTTTGTTTGTTTGTATATACTAGAAATAGAATGTGTTTTTATTTAATCTGTTTAGTTAATTATGGAAAATATCGTTCATGTTTAAGACCAGAACGATTGTTTTGTTTGTTTGTTTGTTTGTATATACTAGAAATAGAATGTGTTTTTATTTAATCTGTTTAGTTAATTATGGAAAATATCGTTCATGTTTAAGACCAGAACGATTGTTTTGTTTCTTTGTTTGTATATACTAGAGTTGGAATGTGTTTTTATTTAATCTGTTTGGTTAATTATGGAAAATATCGTTCATGTTTTAGACCAGAACGATTGTTTTGTTTGTTTGTTTGTATATACTAGAGTTAGAATGTGTTTTTATTTAATCTGTTTGGTTAATTATGGAAAATATCGTTCATGTTTTAGACCAGAACGATTGTTTTGTTTATTTGTTTGTATATACTAGAGTTAGAATGTGTTTTTATTTAATCTGTTTAGTTAATTATGGAAAATATCGTTCATATTTTAGACCAGAACGATTGTTTTGTTTGTTTGTTTGTATATACTAGAGTTAGAAAGTGTTTTTATTTAATCTGTTTAGTTAATTATGGAAAATATCGTTCATGTTTTACACCAGAACGATTGTTTTGTTTATTTGTTTGTATATACTAGAGTTAGAATGTGTTTTTATTTAATCTGTTTAGTTAATTATGAAAAATATCGTTCATGTTTTACACCAGAACGATTGTTTTGTTTATTTGTTTGTATATACTAGAGTTAGAATGTGCTTTTATTTAATCTGTTTAGTTAATTGTGAAAAATATCGTTCATGTTTTAGACCAGAACGATTGTTTTGTTTGTTTGTTTGTATATATTAGAGTTAGAAAGTGTTTTTTTATCATCTTTTTAGTTAATTATGGAAAATATCGTTCATGTTTTAGACCAGAACGATTGTTTTGTTTATTTGTTTGTAAATACTAGAGTTAGAAAGTATTTTTATTTAATCTGTTTGGTTAATTATGGAAAATATCGTTCATGTTTTAGACCAGAACGATTGTTTTGTTTGTTTATTTGTATATACTATAGTTAGAAAGTGTTTTTATTTAATCTGTTTAGTTAATTATGGAAGATATCGTTCATGTTTTACACCAGAACGATTGTTTTGTTGATTTGTTTGTATATACTAGAGTTAGAATGTGTTTTTATTTAATCTGTTTAGTTAATTATGGAAAATATCGTTCATGTTTTAGACCAGAACGATTGTTTTGTTTGTTTGTTTGTTTGTTTGTTTGTTTGTTTGTTTGTTTGTTTGTTTGTTTGTATATACTAGAAATAGAATGTGTTTTTATTTAATCTGTTTAGTTAATTATGAAAAATATCGTTGATGTTTTAGACCAGAACGATTGTTTTGTTTGTTCGTTTGTATATACTAGAGTTAGAATGTGTTTTTTTTATCTGTTTAGTTAATTATGGAAAATATCGTTCATGTTTTAGACCAGAACGATTGTTTTGTTTATTTGTATATACTAGAGTAAGAAAGTGTTTTTATTTAATCTGTTTAGTTAATTATGAAAAATATCATTCATGTTTTAGACCAGAACGATTGTTTTGTTTGTTTGTATATACTAGAGTAAGAATGTGTTTTTTTATCTGTTTAGTTAATTATGGAAAATATCGTTCATGTTTTAGACCAGAACGATTGTTTTGTTTATTTGTATATACTAGAGTAAGAAAGTGTTTTTATTTAATCTGTTTAGTTAATTATGAAAAATATCATTCATGTTTTAGACCAGAACGATTGTTTTGTTTGTTTGTATATACTAGAGTAAGAATGTGTTTTTTTATCTGTTTAGTTAATTATGGAAAATATCGTTCATGTTTTAGACCAGAACGATTGTTTTGTTTATTTGTATATACTAGAGTAAGAAAGTGTTTTTATTTAATCTGTTTAGTTAATTATGAAAAATATCATTCATGTTTTAGACCAGAACGATTGTTTTGTTTGTTTGTATATACTAGAGTAAGAATGTGTTTTTTTATCTGTTTAGTTAATTATGGAAAATATCGTTCATGTTTTAGACCAGAACGATTGTTTTGTTTATTTGTATATACTAGAGTAAGAAAGTGTTTTTATTTAATCTGTTTAGTTAATTATGAAAAATATCATTCATGTTTTAGACCAGAACGATTGTTTTGTTTGTTTGTTTGTTTGTTTGTTTGTTTGTTTGTTTGTTTGTTTGTTTGTTTGTATATACTAGAAATAGAATGTGTTTTTATTTAATCTGTTTAGTTAATTATGAAAAATATCGTTGATGTTTTAGACCAGAACGATTGTTTTGTTTGTTCGTTTGTATATACTAGAGTTAGAATGTGTTTTTTTTATCTGTTTAGTTAATTATGGAAAATATCGTTCATGTTTTAGACCAGAACGATTGTTTTGTTTATTTGTATATACTAGAGTAAGAAAGTGTTTTTATTTAATCTGTTTAGTTAATTATGAAAAATATCATTCATGTTTTAGACCAGAACGATTGTTTTGTTTTGTTTGTATATACTAGAGTAAGAATGTGTTTTTTTATCTGTTTAGTTAATTATAGAAAAATTAATGTTCATGTTTTAGACCAGAAACGATTGTCGGTTTATTTTATACTAGAGTAAGAAAGTGTTTTTATTTAATCTGTTTAGTTAATTATGAAAATATCATTCATGTTTTGTGACCAGAACGATTGTTTTGTTTTGTTTGTATACTAGAGTAAGAATGTGTTTTTATCTGTTTAGTTAATTATGGAAAATATCGTTCATGTTTTAGACCAGAACGATTGTTTTGTTTATTTGTATATACTAGAGTAAGAAAGTGTTTTTATTTAATCTGTTTAGTTAATTATGAAAAATATCATTCATGTTTTAGACCAGAACGATTGTTTTGTTTGTTTGTATATACTAGAGTAAGAATGTGTTTTTTTATCTGTTTAGTTAATTATGGAAAATATCGTTCATGTTTTAGACCAGAACGATTGTTTTGTTTATTTGTATATACTAGAGTAAGAAAGTGTTTTTATTTAATCTGTTTAGTTAATTATGAAAAATATCATTCATGTTTTAGACCAGAACGATTGTTTTGTTTGTTTGTATATACTAGAGTAAGAATGTGTTTTTTTATCTGTTTAGTTAATTATGGAAAATATCGTTCTTGTTTTAGACCAAAACGATTGTTTTGTTTGTTTGTATTTCCCAAAATCCTTTTTTTTAGTAATCTATGCTCTTGAGCGTATCGTTATCAATTTTGTGTGCAAGTTTTGTCAGAAGCCGGTAATTGCCGATTTTGTGTAGAACCGTTGACAATATGTGAACATCTCACTATGTGCTGCACTCGAGTCACTAAACTAGTGAAACCTTAAACAAATTTCAAACTTAGGTATAGAGGCAAAAGTTCTTTTAAATAGGACATTAATTAG
>JAHDVE020007724.1:0-22110 GCA_022606495.2 Halesus radiatus
AATAAACTAATGAGAGTACCAACTTATTCCATTTTTTTGGATTGGTTCGTACCACGTTGTGCCTTCCCAACGAGCGGGTGACCCAGTAGTGTGGCCAACGGAAAAAACATATTAAACAAGTTAATTAAACAAGGCAAAAATACCAATAATTAAAGCGGTCTTAAAATGCGAAATTTCGCTTTGGAAATCGCTCTTTATTAATCGCACTATAGAACCATTTGTTTGAAATTCTACACTCGAAAGAATTCTAATATTCAGTTTTCGTAACAGTATTGGCGTTAATAATTGTGTTGCTAATTTGCTGAATTCATTGCGAAGTTTTGAAATAAATTATGGATTCTCTTCTCCAGCTAGATTTACTGAAGAAGATTGGAAGAGTATATTTTTACCTAATGGCGCCGAGCGACAGGTAACCAAATTTGAGTGAATCATATAAAATTCAAACGATTATAAATTTTACTATTCTAAAACACTAAAAACATAAATCGTGGAAATATGGGACAAACAATGAAATATCAATGGATTCATTGATGTTAAACCACAAAAAGCTCTTGTTCCCGTATATTCTGTGGAACAGTTTTTAGAAAATTCATGTAAATCTATGAGATGAGTAAATAATATGTGAAATAGCTAGTTTAGTGATATAAAATATTACAGCTCTATACAGCTAACACCGCGTTAGTGTTGTTGGTCTTATGCACCGCATTGAACAATACATGTCTACAATCCAGGCATTTTTTTACGCCCATGGTAGGTAGGTTATATTTTTTACATGGCAGCGCTGATTTCCGATGTTCTGTCACTTTTATTTATCCTTTTGTAATACCTATAAGAAATGAACAAATTCACAGACATATTTAGTCTAAAATGTGCATTTCAGTTAAATAGTGATTCCCAGATGAGACCGGCCATAAAATAAATTCGCACAAAGGCTAGCCGAGCCTATTGTTGGTCAAGCCGGAAACGATTGTAAAGTACTACATCGTAAAATAGACCAACCCTTAATTACTAATTTAAAAAGTCGGCAATTCCCATTGAGATTTTATTGGACAGCAATAAAGACCTCAAGGAAATGAGCGGCCTGCAGAGCGGCCGCCAACCGATACGGGTAATAAAAATATCCCTACAGGTAGACAGGCGACAGGGCTCTCTGACGAGAGGACAGTCGGCTTCAGTTTTCCGCGCAGGAAGTACAGACAGTTGGCTTGAAACTTCCGATCAGGAAGGTTCCTATTCTCTCTCCTCGGAGAGGCCGCCCAGGTCCTCTGACGACGAGTGAATTTTACGCTTCCATCCGAGAAGGAAGTCCGATCTCCGCCCTTCGGAGATCTACTGCAGAGTCGCCCAGGCTCTGTTCCGCGAGTGAATGTTACGCTTCCGTCGCAGAAGGCGATCTCTGCCAAAATAAAAATCAAAATAAATTCAGTTCCTAACCTTTTTTCTTATTTTCATCCAGATTGCCCGTGATTTATCTTTTTCTATGGAAAATTTAATGCAAAATTCCATAGAAAAAGACAAATCACGGGCAATCTGGATGAAAATAGGTATCGTCTAATTACCGCTTAACGAAAATTTCACTCGATACTGCAGACACTGCACAGAAAAGTCAAGTTTTCTTAAGTATGGTAACGGTTTGGAACGCAGTCCATTATGGGACTTTTCTGCGCAGTGTCTCCAGTAGCGAGTGAAATGTTTATTCCTCACCGGACCGTCAGAGAGCAGCCTAACTTAAGCGGTAAGCTTCATCACCTGAGTTCACTTCAACGCTCCAAACGTAATAATTGACTAAGCTATGTCTATGAAGTCCGTATTGCTTAGTTTGTTTGACATGTGTGACAGGTCTGGCTATTGCATTTATGATGTTCATATTCGATGGAAGAAACATTCCAAGTAGGACACTCGACCTGCCTTTGACTAAGGGGAGTGAAGTGAAGACTTTTAGTTCCTCTTTTCCCTCTTAACTGTGACTTGTATGTTCAAAGCCAATCTTGCAATACATAGATGATAGATTATAATCAGGCACTGTCGCAGGAGGTTTGTACATGCACCTAATATTTAACCTTTTTACAACCTACAACGACTTAAAGCTACAGATACATTTCCAAAAGCTAACAGATTAACTTTCCCGAGTAATGAGGGTTTTTTGTCTTTAAAGTTGCTGATAATTACGCCACTAAAGGAATTTTAAGATCGCTGAACACAGCTGTCACATGGCGTTCGGTTAATTTCGGCAGGATTCGGCATAGTCCGTGAGTGGCGTGAGCGTCGTTCCGCTGGCGACTCAAATCTCCTCTCCGCACCACACGCTGTCGCCGAACAAAATGGAAAACGGTTTGTCTGCGTCTGACTCCTCTATTGTATAACTCTGGGTTTTCGTGACCAATTTATTTCGTTGATCTTCAGGAATTTTTAAACTTTTCTGCAACATATTCAATTCCAACATCCCTTCTAAAAATGACTGTTCCAGGTTGATTTTCTCACTATTCTAAATTATTAAAGGGATAATAGTACTAACGAGTAGTAAAAACAATTTTGAACTTACTTCTTCAACGCTCTCCCAGCAGGGCCATCGATTTTCCCTGTCCAGGTGATGTTACCATCAAGATAGAGCCAAGGACCCAACATGAAGACCTCTACATATGTAGAAATCGAAGCTCCAAATATTGAGGAGAGCTTGGAATATTTCGAAGAAAATAATCAGACAGAAGGTAATAACAAAAAAAAATCATTTGTATTCGAAACTTACAATTCCTTTTCCATAAACATTTTTTTCATAAATTATTTAAGTAACGACAATAGGTTCTCTTAAGGCAGCTTTAATGTTTTCTTTGAATAGAGTGTTTCTTGCAACACCGTACTGAAGATACTCAATAGTTCTAGCCACCACAAAAGTTCTCCTTAATATTGACGTCTCAAATCTTTTTTATTACTAACATTCGTCGCTATTCCTCGTTTACCCCTTTTCGGCTGGTTCCTATGTAGAAGCTTGTACTAGTTTTAAATAAAATAAAATATAGTATTGTTCTGTTCTTGGTTTGTCTTGGTGTAACAGTGTATCGTCTTTTTTCAATTTCAAGGTAGTATTAATAGCCAGACTCTTCCCATCAAGGCAGAACCAAGACCCCGAGACGAATTTGGATGGGGAATTTCCTATATGGAAATCGACCTTAACCTCATGGATGTTAAGTGCCTGTATCACACAATACTGAATTTTGGATTGTAGGCCAAAATATCCATCGAAATTGAATGATCTATTTTTTTTTAATCAAAGGTTTAGTAAATATCTAGTGCGGATGAGAAGTATTTTATTTATTTTTGTTTTACCTTATGAAAAAAGGCCATTAATGGAATTGATTTTTCGCGATTGTAGAGGCATTTTCAACAATTACTTAGTGGCAAACGGTGATTTAAAAAAAAGTTTAAACCCATCTGCTTTGAAAATATAATGAAATATAAAATTAATTTTATTTTTAAAACATTAAAATAAGCATTATGGTGGACTTTAAATTAAATTAAAAACGACCAATTTACGGTGGAAAACAAATTTGGCATACAGAATTTAAAATATCGATCAGAAGAAACTTTTTTTTATATTTTTATTTATTTATGTTTTATTTTTATATTTTTATTTATGTAATCATACTTACATAGCAAATGTGATGTAATTTTTAAATCTACGATAAACCCGCAAATAATTTTCTAAGCTGTCTCTAAAATAATGAAAATTTATTGAGAATTGTTATAATTTTCAAACATGTTGGGCGCGCGTTTGGCGTGTTTCTTGACCGCACCGGTGCCGACGGGATCAATGACGCTAGTTCCTCAGAGCGTCTTCCATTGAAATACCGGTAGAATAAGGAGAGCATTCCCACCCGACGTATATGCTCAAAGATTGCAATCCGTTGGTTTCTGATCGGCTTTAATCCATTCCGGTCCGATATTAAGAACGGTTCCACTTGTGGTAGTGTGAATTCATGATGAATCGAGTCGAATAATTTACCCCGTGCAGATAGCATTGCAGCTGTTCTTGAAAATTCCACAGAAGTCTTTGCACCGCTTTTGAAAATTGGTCAATTTTGGATATTTCCAGGAATTAGGAAATAAACCAGTTTCTATGGAAAGGTTAAATAAGATTAATGGCAGTTTTAAAAACTATGCCGAATTTTATACTTTTAAAGAAGAATACTAGAAGAAAGTCTGAACAAAAGCGAATGAATACTTTTATTCTGTATTTATACACATTATATATTTTGTATTTTTTTTTATTATTTACATTTTGTATATTATATTTTATACTTCATTTTTAATATTTAAAATTTAGTATTTAATATTTAAAATTTAGTATTTAATATTTAAAATTTGATATTTCATAGTTAATATAAACATATCATTTTTAAACACATGAAATAAAAAACTGGATTAAAACCAAAGAAACCTTTTCCTGCTATAATTGTATATTTTCCCCCCTTTTCTTTCTTTGTTTTTCGATTTGTTTTCTTATCTAACTTAAAATCTTTTATTTAACTTACCCTCAACATCCATGTATTAACACAAATAAACCAATATACTGCAACTAACTGATACCAGATATACCCACGCACTGGCCTTGCCTATGTGGGATTTTTTGTTTTATATACTTTACTCATAGGTTGTTCAGATGTATTTATAATTTAATGTTAAAAAAAAAAAACAAAATGTTTATAATAATTGTACCTTATTTGTGTGAATGTATGTTTCAAAAAATGAATTAATAAATAAATAAAAATAGAAAAAATAAAAAAATATATTTCATATGTATACAGGGTGTATCGGCACGTACCCGACAAACTTTAACCAGCGATTCCTGAGCATATTTGGAGTAAAAAATGTTATGGCCACTTTTCTGTCCGGTAACTTTTTTTTTCTATAAAAAATTTATTATTCATATTTTCACCACACGTCACCACTGTTTTATCTTTTGTCAAACTGTAAAAGCAACGTCGCAAATCAATACGCGTTTCAAACGCGAACACGTCAAGAATGCATGGGTGAATTAATGTTGCCAGATTGCTAAATTTAATAATTATAAAATTTTATTTTATTTAAAACTTCGTAATTTTTTTAAAAACTCGACAAAAAATTACCACTAACTAACTAACCAACTAACCATCACGCCGTTTCCCCGCAGGGGTAGTCAGAGAGGACGAACCGCCAAACATCTCGATCTTGGCATACACTTCTTGCTTCATTCACATTCATACAACGCCTCATACATTCTCTTCTGTTATTCCGACTTCTGACATGGCCCGACTCGAGTATTTGATTCACTTGATCGTGCCATGTCTTCCTCGGGCGTCCCCGGGCTCTTCTTCCATTCACATTCGCATCATGTATTCTCCTAACACTCCTTTCTTCGTTCATTCGCTCTACATGCCCAAACCATCTAAGCGTCCCTTTCTTAATCTTGCTCACTACGCTTACATCAGCCTTGCACTCTTTACGAATCTCAACACTTTTCACTCGATCATACATGGTTTTACTCACATTCGTCTCAGAGATCTTATTTCTACAGCATTCAGTCTACTTTCATCCTTCCTCTGCCAGTTCCATGCCTCACTGCCATACATCAAGGTTGGTATCAGAACTCCATTGTGGACTGCTAGCTTCGCTTCCTTGGACAACTTTTTGTTTGCGCCAACTGCGTTCAGTCCTCCGTTAATGGAGTTTCCTGCATTCACCCTTCTTTCAATATCCCTATCAGTCTTTCCATCTCTCGTAAACATACTTCCCAAATACACAAACTTGTCTACCTGCTCCAAGTATTCATCATTCACAACTATATTGCACACTGTTTTCGTACTCTCTCTTTCAAACACCATGACTTTAGACTTACTTACATTCATCATTAGCTCATTCTTCATACATACTTGTTCATCCTAGATACGAGGGACTGTAGATCTTCCATACTGTTAGCAATCAGCACCGCATCATCAGCATACAACAGACAACATACTTGCAACAGACTACTCATTTTCGCGCCCAGGCCCACCTCTTTCAATTCTTGCACACAATTATCCATGTATAGATTGAATAACCACGGTGACATTACGCAGCCTTGCTTAACACCTTTTGTGATGTCAAACCACCCCGTAAAATCACCGTTTGCCCTAACACATGCAACGCTTCCCTCGTACAGCGATGCGATTGCCTGTATAAGATTTGTATTTACACCACACTTAGACAACACCTTCCATAACTTTTTTCTGTCAACTCTGTCGTATGCTTTTTGTAGATCTACAAAAGCACAGAAAAGTTTCTGTTTTTTTGCCAGAAACTTCTCTGTGAGCATACGCAACGAGAAAATCTGATCCATGCACCCCCTTCCACTCATAAATGCGCCTTGCACATCCCATATTTTATCCTTTGTTTTCATTTTTTAAAATTATAGTGGTAATTGTTTTCAACAATTACCACTATAATTTTAAAAAAATATTCTTAACCATACGCCATTTCGCAGCAGGCTCGTACACACCCTTTTTATTCTGAATTTTGACATGGCCCGACTCACGAAGGTACCAATTTGATTCACACGATTTTGCCATGTCATCCATTCCCGACTTATAATTATATTATAACTCCTTTCATCGTTCAGTGGAAGGGACTCTCGCCCTGGTGAAAGATCATAATTCAGAATTGAAACGTTGCTCGAAATGACTAGCCGTATTTGGTGACCAGATCTGAATAGCCAGGTACTTCCTCACCTTCCTCTCCTTCCCTTAGCCATACAACTTACCCCAATTCAACATAATAATTGTGTAGGTACTCGTATATCGGATTTTGGTAGCTGTTATTGGGAGATACAAATATCGATATTAAAAATAATAATCAAATGTATGTTCCTCTTTTAAATTAATGCGTTTACTCATAAACTCCACTCCGTTGAATGTGCGAATAAATTTCAATTGAAAGCAGGTGCTCAGATCAATAAAGCCATAGCATAATAGCATTGAAAGCAGGTGCTAATTAAGTCAAATTAAAGTGATTAAAAACCCATCTGGCAACATTTTATTTGAGTTCGTTGAATAATATTCTTACGTTCTGGGGGGCTTTTAGCTCGTCAGTATTCGTCTCATTTTTTACTATTATTATTTAGTGTGTAGGAAAGAGCCAAGACGCTTTTCGACACACTTGCTAATAACAGCTGTTGCCTTCACGCACGTGCATTGATATGAATGACATTGTGAGAATTTTACCAAATAAATAATAAATGAAAATGCGGACATGTAGGTTATGTAATATTTTTTATTGGAGCATTTGTTCGAAATGACTGCCATTATTTTCAATGCAAGCGTGCAGTCTTGTTATATTTTGAATATTTAAGTTTACAGGATTTACTTTCATTTCTGCAGCGGCCACCATCACTCGTTCGAGCAGGTGCTCTCTTGAGGCGATTGGCTTAACATACACCTTTTCCTTGAGAGCCCCCCACAAGTAGTAATCCAGGGGGGTCAGATCGGGTGATCTCGGTGGCCAGGCAATGGTCGGACTTCCACGGCCTATCCAACGACCAGGAAACTCGACGTCCAAGTAGTTCCGCACGGCAATAGAGTAGTGTGGTGGGGCTCCATCATGCTGGAACCACATTCTCCGTAGTGATTCGAGGTTCACATCTTCCAGAATCTCGCCCAGTTGCTCTTGTAGGAACTCCAAATACATCGGTCCATTTAGTCTGGGGGCAACTCGATTGGACCGAGTATTTGATTTCCTAGGATTCCTGCCCACATGTTAATGGAAAATCTGTCCTGGCTCGACGACTCCCGAACAAGCTTGGGGTTTTGTTCAGCCCAATGGTGCAAGTTGTGCACATTTAACACTCCTGTTTTAGTGAACTGTGCTTCATCGGTAAACAATATGTTTTTCATGAAGTCTGCATCCCTCATGACATTATGCAGCATTCTTCTGCAGTATACGACTCTGGAAAAGTTATCATTCTCCAGGAGGCCTTGGCAGCGCCTGTGGTGGAAAGGTTTGAGCCCGTGCTTCTTCAAAACTCTCCACACCGCCATGTGTTCCCTGTGTCCTATCATCAGAGCGATCCGACGCACGGACAGCGTGGGATCTTCGGTGATCAAGTTGAGGATTCTCTGCTCAACTGCCACAGGAACAATATTGTATCCTCCGCCGGCGCCTTCAATCCGTCCGATGCCATTGTCACGCAGTCGTTGATACATCTGAAACAAAACAACTTTTATTATTCAGCTCAGTAGTAAATGTCAAATAAATGAACGCGGGCTTTTGCACTCATTTTATTTTTAAATAACACTTATTTTAGGCACATATTAGAAAACTTAGGTTTTCTCTTCATTTATTTCATTTTTTTACAGTTAAATAGTACACAGTGTTTTAATTCATATTTTTCTTAACTAGGAATGGTTGATATCTTAGATTCACAGGGATGAAATTGAATTGTAAGTCATTTAAATAATCACATGGTGAGAAAGGGAGTGAATTTAATTGCAGTGAATGATGCATTTATTAGATATTAAAATTAAACTTTTTAAAACGCCGTTTCGTGACCATTGATTACAAATCACCTAAAGTTCGATTTACATTTTTAAAGTTGGTAGCCCCTTGTTATGTTTTTAATGTCCCAATGATTAAATTTCAAAACAGCTTTTTGGCATTATCAATGAATGTAAATAGTTTCAATAAACAAATGATTTACAAACCTGTACGAAGGTGCTATGGTGTGGGACGGGTCTTTCAGGAAACCTCATCCGATACTCTCTCACGGCTGCTCGTGAATTCCCATTGCAAAGTCCATAAACAAACACAATATCTGCTTGGTCGGCAGGTGAATAATTGAGAGGCATATTTCAACAGTAAAAAAACTTCAAAACTTAGATAACAAAACAACAACGAAAGCAGGTAAAGGTTGTGACAAGCGAACTTCCAAAACAACACTGAACACTGACATTAGACGGGTAGCGGGAACGACACACTTGACTTGAGATAGATGATATGCGTGAAAGAGATAGCAGTAGTGCGGCGTTGCCATTTATTTCACCCCTATTCTGTGGACAGTGAGGGAGTGTGGAGATTTTATTTATTTTTTAATTTTTATAGAAAAAAAAAGTTACCGGACAGAAAAGTGGCCATAACATTTTTTACTCCAAATATGCTCAGGAATCGCTGGTTAAAGTTTGTCGGGTACGTGCCGATACACCCTGTATATATATATACGAAAAATAATGAAAATAACGAAATTTTTTAATTTAGCATAAAAAACATTATCCTAGAAAAGTTTTGCGAAAAAGATGCCTTGTAAGAAAATGAATGTAAAAAATGCATACTGCGGACACCAGACATAAGAAATCAAATACAAATTAACTAAGAACGTGTGTACAACGTGCCCAGATGATATTTCGAAACGTCTTGGTTATCCTGAAAAGCCATTAAAAATTAGAAAAATTTGGCAATCCGAAATTAAATGACATGCCATGGAGTGCGTTTTATCTGAGAACGTGAATAATCTCGCGACCAATCGAAGGGGACAAGTTTCACGCAGGGGTAGGTAGGCAGAGAGGATGAAACGCCGCACGAATCTATTCCGGCACACACTCTTTGGATTTTTCATTCGAAGGCAAAATATTACAATGGAGACAGACGAATCAAAACACGAAAACAAATTTATAATGGAAAAAATAAAAGCAAAAAGGAAGAGGGCCAACGGCACGCGGTGTTCCCAAGCGGTCACCCATCCAAGTACTGACCGCGCCCAATGTTGCTTAACTTCGGTGATCGGACGAGAACCGGTGTGTTCAACATGGTATGGTCGTTGGCGAACGCTGATATTGAGATACGAACCATATTCGAAAATATTATTATTTATAAAAAACCATTCGTACAGTAGATTACGAGTAGTGAACTTCCTACGAAGACGACGTTTAAAATATAACATATTCCGATAGATGTCTCTTTCACGCAAATCATGAAATCAAAATATATATATATATATACGAAAAATAATGAAAATAACGAAATTTTTTAATTTAGCATAAAAAACATTATCCTAGAAAAGTTTTGCGAAAAAGATGCCTTGTAAGAAAATGAATGTAAAAAATGCATACTGCGGACACCAGACATAAGAAATCAAATACAAATTAACTAAGAACGTGTGTACAACGTGCCCAGATGATATTTCGAAACGTCTTGGTTATCCTGAAAAGCCATTAAAAATTAGAAAAATTTGGCAATCCGAAATTAAATGAAATGCCATGGAGTGCGTTTTATCTGAGAACGTGAATAATCTCGCGACCAATCGAAGGGGACAAGTTTCACGCAGGGGTAGGTAGGCAGAGAGGATGAAACGCCGCACGAATCTATTCCGGCACACACTCTTTGGATTTTTCATTCGAAGGCAAAATATTACAATGGAGACAGACGAATCAAAACACGAAAACAAATTTATAATGGAAAAAATAAAAGCAAAAAGGAAGAGGGCCAACGGCACGCGGTGTTCCCAAGCGGTCACCCATCCAAGTACTGACCGCGCCCAATGTTGCTTAACTTCGGTGATCGGACGAGAACCGGTGTGTTCAACATGGTATGGTCGTTGGCGAACGCTGATATTGAGATACGAACCATATTCGAAAATATTATTATTTATAAAAAACCATTCGTACAGTAGATTACGAGTAGTGAACTTCCTACGAAGACGACGTTTAAAATATAACATATTCCGATAGATGTCTCTTTCACGCAAATCATGAAATCAATATATATATACGAAAAATAATGAAAATAACGAAATTTTTTAATTTAGCATAAAAAACATTATCCTAGAAAAGTTTTGCGAAAAAGATGCCTTGTAAGAAAATGAATGTAAAAAATGCATACTGCGGACACCAGACATAAGAAATCAAATACAAATTAACTAAGAACGTGTGTACAACGTGCCCAGATGATATTTCGAAACGTCTTGGTTATCCTGAAAAGCCATTAAAAATTAGAAAAATTTGGCAATCCGAAATTAAATGAAATGCCATGGAGTGCGTTTTATCTGAGAACGTGAATAATCTCGCGACCAATCGAAGGGGACAAGTTTCACGCAGGGGTAGGTAGGCAGAGAGGATGAAACGCCGCACGAATCTATTCCGGCACACACTCTTTGGATTTTTCATTCGAAGGCAAAATATTACAATGGAGACAGACGAATCAAAACACGAAAACAAATTTATAATGGAAAAAATAAAAGCAAAAAGGAAGAGGGCCAACGGCACGCGGTGTTCCCAAGCGGTCACCCATCCAAGTACTGACCGCGCCCAATGTTGCTTAACTTCGGTGATCGGACGAGAACCGGTGTGTTCAACATGGTATGGTCGTTGGCGAACGCTGATATTGAGATACGAACCATATTCGAAAATATTATTATTTATAAAAAACCATTCGTACAGTAGATTACGAGTAGTGAACTTCCTACGAAGACGACGTTTAAAATATAACATATTCCGATAGATGTCTCTTTCACGCAAATCATGAAATCAAAATATATATATACGAAAAATAATGAAAATAACGAAATTTTTTAATTTAGCATAAAAAACATTATCCTAGAAAAGTTTTGCGAAAAAGATGCCTTGTAAGAAAATGAATGTAAAAAATGCATACTGCGGACACCAGACATAAGAAATCAAATACAAATTAACTAAGAACGTGTGTACAACGTGCCCAGATGATATTTCGAAACGTCTTGGTTATCCTGAAAAGCCATTAAAAATTAGAAAAATTTGGCAATCCGAAATTAAATGAAATGCCATGGAGTGCGTTTTATCTGAGAACGTGAATAATCTCGCGACCAATCGAAGGGGACAAGTTTCACGCAGGGGTAGGTAGGCAGAGAGGATGAAACGCCGCACGAATCTATTCCGGCACACACTCTTTGGATTTTTCATTCGAAGGCAAAATATTACAATGGAGACAGACGAATCAAAACACGAAAACAAATTTATAATGGAAAAAATAAAAGCAAAAAGGAAGAGGGCCAACGGCACGCGGTGTTCCCAAGCGGTCACCCATCCAAGTACTGACCGCGCCCAATGTTGCTTAACTTCGGTGATCGGACGAGAACCGGTGTGTTCAACATGGTATGGTCGTTGGCGAACGCTGATATTGAGATACGAACCATATTCGAAAATATTATTATTTATAAAAAACCATTCGTACAGTAGATTACGAGTAGTGAACTTCCTACGAAGACGACGTTTAAAATATAACATATTCCGATAGATGTCTCTTTCACGCAAATCATGAAATCAAAATATATATATATATATAGGAAAAATAATGAAAATAACGAAATTTTTTAATTTAGCATAAAAAACATTATCCTAGAAAAGTTTTGCGAAAAAGATGCCTTGTATGAAAATGAATGTAAAAAATGCATACTGCGGACACCAGACATAAGAAATCAAATACAAATTAACTAAGAACGTGTGTACAACGTACCCAGATGATATTTCGAAACGTCTTGGTTATCCTGAAAAGCCATTAAAAATTAGAAAAATTTGGCAATCCGAAATTAAATGAAATGCCATGGAGTGCGTTTTATCTGAGAACGTGAATAATCTCGCGACCAATCGAAGGGGACAAGTTTCACGCAGGGGTAGGTAGGCAGAGAGGATGAAACGCCGCACGAATCTATTCCGGCACACACTCTTTGGATTTTTCATTCGAAGGCAAAATATTACAATGGAGACAGACGAATCAAAACACGAAAACAAATTTATAATGGAAAAAATAAAAGCAAAAAGGAAGAGGGCCAACGGCACGCGGTGTTCCCAAGCGGTCACCCATCCAAGTACTGACCGCGCCCAATGTTGCTTAACTTCGGTGATCGGACGAGAACCGGTGTGTTCAACATGGTATGGTCGTTGGCGAACGCTGATATTGAGATACGAACCATATTCGAAAATATTATTATTTATAAAAAACCATTCGTACAGTAGATTACGAGTAGTGAACTTCCTACGAAGACGACGTTTAAAATATAACATATTCCGATAGATGTCTCTGTCACGCAAATCATGAAATCAATATATATATATATATATATAGGAAAAATAATGAAAATAACGAAATTTTTTAATTTAGCATAAAAAACATTATCCTAGAAAAGTTTTGCGGAAAAGATGCCTTGTATGAAAATGAATGTAAAAATGCATACTGCGGACACCAGACATAAGAAATCAAATACAAATTAACTAAGAACGTGTGTACAACGTACCCAGATGATATTTCGAAACGTCTTGGTTATCCTGAAAAGCCATTAAAAATTAGAAAAATTTGGCAATCCGAAATTAAATGAAATGCCATGGAGTGCGTTTTATCTGAGAACGTGAATAATCTCGCGACCAATCGAAGGGGACAAGTTTCACGCAGGGGTAGGTAGGCAGAGAGGATGAAACGCCGCACGAATCTATTCCGGCACACACTCTTTGGATTTTTCATTCGAAGGCAAAATATTACAATGGAGACAGACGAATCAAAACACGAAAACAAATTTATAATGGAAAAAATAAAAGCAAAAAGGAAGAGGGCCAACGGCACGCGGTGTTCCCAAGCGGTCACCCATCCAAGTACTGACCGCGCCCAATGTTGCTTAACTTCGGTGATCGGACGAGAACCGGTGTGTTCAACATGGTATGGTCGTTGGCGAACGCTGATATTGAGATACGAACCATATTCGAAAATATTATTATTTATAAAAAACCATTCGTACAGTAGATTACGAGTAGTGAACTTCCTACGAAGACGACGTTTAAAATATAACATATTCCGATAGATGTCTCTGTCACGCAAATCATGAAATCAAAATATATATATATATATAGGAAAAATAATGAAAATAACGAAATTTTTTAATTTAGCATAAAAAACATTATCCTAGAAAAGTTTTGCGGAAAAGATGCCTTGTATGAAAATGAATGTAAAAAATGCATACTGCGGACACCAGACATAAGAAATCAAATACAAATTAACTAAGAACGTGTGTACAACGTACCCAGATGATATTTCGAAACGTCTTGGTTATCCTGAAAAGCCATTAAAAATTAGAAAAATTTGGCAATCCGAAATTAAATGAAATGCCATGGAGTGCGTTTTATCTGAGAACGTGAATAATCTCGCGACCAATCGAAGGGGACAAGTTTCACGCAGGGGTAGGTAGGCAGAGAGGATGAAACGCCGCACGAATCTATTCCGGCACACACTCTTTGGATTTTTCATTCGAAGGCAAAATATTACAATGGAGACAGACGAATCAAAACACGAAAACAAATTTATAATGGAAAAAATAAAAGCAAAAAGGAAGAGGGCCAACGGCACGCGGTGTTCCCAAGCGGTCACCCATCCAAGTACTGACCGCGCCCAATGTTGCTTAACTTCGGTGATCGGACGAGAACCGGTGTGTTCAACATGGTATGGTCGTTGGCGAACGCTGATATTGAGATACGAACCATATTCGAAAATATTATTATTTATAAAAAACCATTCGTACAGTAGATTACGAGTAGTGAACTTCCTACGAAGACGACGTTTAAAATATAACATATTCCGATAGATGTCTCTTTCACGCAAATCATGAAATCAAAATATATATATATATATATATACGGAAAAATAATGAAAATAACGAAATTTTTTAATTTAGCATAAAAAACATTATCCTAGAAAAGTTTTGCGAAAAAGATGCCTTGTAAGAAAATGAATGTAAAAAATGCATACTGCGGACACCAGACATAAGAAATCAAATACAAATTAACTAAGAACGTGTGTACAACGTGCCCAGATGATATTTCGAAACGTCTTGGTTATCCTGAAAAGCCATTAAAAATTAGAAAAATTTGGCAATCCGAAATTAAATGAAATGCCATGGAGTGCGTTTTATCTGAGAACGTGAATAATCTCGCGACCAATCGAAGGGGACAAGTTTCACGCAGGGGTAGGTAGGCAGAGAGGATGAAACGCCGCACGAATCTATTCCGGCACACACTCTTTGGATTTTTCATTCGAAGGCAAAATATTACAATGGAGACAGACGAATCAAAACACGAAAACAAATTTATAATGGAAAAAATAAAAGCAAAAAGGAAGAGGGCCAACGGCACGCGGTGTTCCCAAGCGGTCACCCATCCAAGTACTGACCGCGCCCAATGTTGCTTAACTTCGGTGATCGGACGAGAACCGGTGTGTTCAACATGGTATGGTCGTTGGCGAACGCTGATATTGAGATACGAACCATATTCGAAAATATTATTATTTATAAAAAACCATTCGTACAGTAGATTACGAGTAGTGAACTTCCTACGAAGACGACGTTTAAAATATAACATATTCCGATAGATGTCTCTTTCACGCAAATCATGAAATCAATATATATATACGAAAAATAATGAAAATAACGAAATTTTTTAATTTAGCATAAAAAACATTATCCTAGAAAAGTTTTGCGAAAAAGATGCCTTGTAAGAAAATGAATGTAAAAAATGCATACTGCGGACACCAGACATAAGAAATCAAATACAAATTAACTAAGAACGTGTGTACAACGTGCCCAGATGATATTTCGAAACGTCTTGGTTATCCTGAAAAGCCATTAAAAATTAGAAAAATTTGGCAATCCGAAATTAAATGAAATGCCATGGAGTGCGTTTTATCTGAGAACGTGAATAATCTCGCGACCAATCGAAGGGGACAAGTTTCACGCAGGGGTAGGTAGGCAGAGAGGATGAAACGCCGCACGAATCTATTCCGGCACACACTCTTTGGATTTTTCATTCGAAGGCAAAATATTACAATGGAGACAGACGAATCAAAACACGAAAACAAATTTATAATGGAAAAAATAAAAGCAAAAAGGAAGAGGGCCAACGGCACGCGGTGTTCCCAAGCGGTCACCCATCCAAGTACTGACCGCGCCCAATGTTGCTTAACTTCGGTGATCGGACGAGAACCGGTGTGTTCAACATGGTATGGTCGTTGGCGAACGCTGATATTGAGATACGAACCATATTCGAAAATATTATTATTTATAAAAAACCATTCGTACAGTAGATTACGAGTAGTGAACTTCCTACGAAGACGACGTTTAAAATATAACATATTCCGATATATGTCTCTTTCACGCAAATCATGAAATCAATATATATATACGAAAAATAATGAAAATAACGAAATTTTTTAATTTAGCATAAAAAACATTATCCTAGAAAAGTTTTGCGAAAAAGATGCCTTGTAAGAAAATGAATGTAAAAAATGCATACTGCGGACACCAGACATAAGAAATCAAATACAAATTAACTAAGAACGTGTGTACAACGTACCCAGATGATATTTCGAAACGTCTTGGTTATCCTGAAAAGCCATTAAAAATTAGAAAAATTTGGCAATCCGAAATTAAATGAAATGCCATGGAGTGCGTTTTATCTGAGAACGTGAATAATCTCGCGACCAATCGAAGGGGACAAGTTTCACGCAGGGGTAGGTAGGCAGAGAGGATGAAACGCCGCACGAATCTATTCCGGCACACACTCTTTGGATTTTTCATTCGAAGGCAAAATATTACAATGGAGACAGACGAATCAAAACACGAAAACAAATTTATAATGGAAAAAATAAAAGCAAAAAGGAAGAGGGCCAACGGCACGCGGTGTTCCCAAGCGGTCACCCATCCAAGTACTGACCGCGCCCAATGTTGCTTAACTTCGGTGATCGGACGAGAACCGGTGTGTTCAACATGGTATGGTCGTTGGCGAACGCTGATATTGAGATACGAACCATATTCGAAAATATTATTATTTATAAAAAACCATTCGTACAGTAGATTACGAGTAGTGAACTTCCTACGAAGACGACGTTTAAAATATAACATATTCCGATAGATGTCTCTTTCACGCAAATCATGAAATCAATATATATATACGAAAAATAATGAAAATAACGAAATTTTTTAATTTAGCATAAAAAACATTATCCCAGAAAAGTTTTGCGAAAAAGATGCCTTGTAAGAAAATGAATGTAAAAAATGCATACTGCGGACACCAGACATAAGAAATCAAATACAAATTAACTAAGAACGTGTGTACAACGTGCCCAGATGATATTTCGAAACGTCTTGGTTATCCTGAAAAGCCATTAAAAATTAGAAAAATTTGGCAATCCGAAATTAAATGAAAATGCCATGGAGTGCGTTTTATCTGAGAACGTGAATAATCTCGCGACCAATCGAAAGGGGACAAGTTTCACGCAGGGGTAGGTAGGCAGAGAGGATGGGAAACGCCGCACAGATCTATTCCGGCAGCACACTCTTTGGATTTTTTCATTCCGAAGGCAAAATATTACAATGGAGCAATTGATCCAAACACGAAAACAAATTTAAAAATGGAAAAATAAAAGCAAAAAGGAAGAGGGGCCAACGGCACGTGGTCATTCTAAGCAGTCACCCATCAAGTACTGACCGCGCCCAATGTTAACTTCGGTGATCCGGACGAGAACCGGTGTGTTCAACATGGTATGGTCGTTGGCGAACGCTGATATTGAGATACGAACCATATTCGAAAATATTATTATTTATAAACAAACATTCGTGCAGTTGATTAGCGAACTTACCAAGAAGAGACTGTTTTAAAGATAACGTATTCCGATAGATGTCTCTTTCTAGCAACAAAAGGAATCAAACAAATATCGAACAATAGTGAAAATAAAGTTTCTTTTAATTTAGCTTAAAAAGTAATATCCCGGAAACGTTTAGCGAAAAAGACGTTTTGCATGAAAATTGATTTAAAGAAATGCACACTGCACACACTAGACATGTGAAATCAAAACAAATGCGCTAGGTACGTGTGTACCTAAATAATATTTCAGAACGAAAGGGTTATCCTGAAAAACCATTAAAAAATTAGAAAAATTTGGCAATCGAAATTAAATGAAAAATGCCATGGTGCGTTTATCTGAGAACGTGAATAATCTCGCGACCAATCAGAGGGGACAAGTTTCACGCAGAGTGAGTAGGCAAGGATGAAACGCCGCACGAATCTATTCCAGCACCACTCTTTAGTTTTTTCATTCGAAGGCAAAATATTACAATGGAACAGACGAATCAAAACACGAAAACAAATTTATAATGGAAAAAATAAACGCAAAAAGGAAGAGGGCCAACGGCACGCGGTGTTCCCAAGCGGTCACCCATCCAAGTACTGACCGCGCCCAATGTTGCTTAACTTCGGTGATCGGACGAGAACCGGTGTGTTCAACATGGTATGGTCGTTGGCGAACGCTGATATTGAGATACGAACAATATTCGAAAATATTATTATTTATAAAAAACCATTCGTACAGTAGATTACGAGTAGTGAACTTCCTACGAAGACGACGTTTAAAATATAACATATTCCGAAATATGTCTCTTTCACGCAAATCATGAAATCAATATATATATACGAAAAATAATGAAAATAACGAAATTTTTTAATTTAGCATAAAAAACATTATCCCAGAAAAGTTTTGCGAAAAAGATGCCTTGTAAGAAAATGAATGTAAAAAATGCATACTGCGGACACCAGACATAAGAAATCAAATACAAATTAACTAAGAACGTGTGTACAACGTACCCAGATGATATTTCGAAACGTCTTGGTTATCCTGAAAAGCCATTAAAAATTAGAAAAATTTGGCAATCCGAAATTAAATGAAATGCCATGGAGTGCGTTTTATCTGAGAACGTGAATAATCTCGCGACCAATCGAAGGGGACAAGTTTCACGCAGGGGTAGGTAGGCAGAGAGGATGACACGCCGCACGAATCTATTCCGGCACACACTCTTTGGATTTTTCATTCGAAGGCAAAATATTACAATGGAGACAGACGAATCAAAACACGAAAACAAATTTATAATGGAAAAAATAAAAGCAAAAAGGAAGAGGGACAACGGCACGCGGTGTTCCCAAGCGGTCACCCATCCAAGTACTGACCGCGCCCAATGTTGCTTAACTTCGGTGATCGGACGAGACCCGGTGTGTTCAACATGGTATGGTCGTTGGCGAACGCTGATATTGAGATACGAACCATATTCGAAAATATTATTATTTATAAAAAACCATTCGTACAGTAGATTACGAGTAGTGAACTTCCTACGAAGACGACGTTTAAAATATAACATATTCCGATAGATGTCTCTTTCACGCAAATCATGAAATCAATATATATATACGAAAAATAATGAAAATAACGAAATTTTTTAATTTAGCATAAAAAACATTATCCTAGAAAAGTTTTGCGAAAAAGATGCCTTGTAAGAAAATGAATGTAAAAAATGCATACTGCGGACACCAGACATAAGAAATCAAATACAAATTAACTAAGAACGTGTGTACAACGTGCCCAGATGATATTTCGAAACGTCTTGGTTATCCTGAAAAGCCATTAAAAATTAGAAAAATTTGGCAATCCGAAATTAAATGAAATGCCATGGAGTGCGTTTTATCTGAGAACGTGAATAATCTCGCGACCAATCGAAGGGGACAAGTTTCACGCAGGGGTAGGTAGGCAGAGAGGATGAAACGCCGCACGAATCTATTCCGGCACACACTCTTTGGATTTTTCATTCGAAGGCAAAATATTACAATGGAGACAGACGAATCAAAACACGAAAACAAATTTATAATGGAAAAAATAAAAGCAAAAAGGAAGAGGGCCAACGGCACGCGGTGTTCCCAAGCGGTCACCCATCCAAGTACTGACCGCGCCCAATGTTGCTTAACTTCGGTGATCGGACGAGAACCGGTGTGTTCAACATGGTATGGTCGTTGGCGAACGCTGATATTGAGATACGAACCATATTCGAAAATATTATTATTTATAAAAAACCATTCGTACAGTAGATTACGAGTAGTGAACTTCCTACGAAGACGACGTTTAAAATATAACATATTCCGATATATGTCTCTTTCACGCAAATCATGAAATCAATATATATATACGAAAAATAATGAAAATAACGAATTTTTTTAATTTAGCATAAAAAACATTATCCTAGAAAAGTTTTGCGAAAAAGATGCCTTGTAAGAAAATGAATGTAAAAAATGCATACTGCGGACACCAGACATAAGAAATCAAATACAAATTAACTAAGAACGTGTGTACAACGTGCCCAGATGATATTTCGAAACGTCTTGGGTATCCTGAAAAGCCATTAAAAATTAGAAAAATTTGGCAATCCGAAATTAAATGAAATGCCATGGAGTGCGTTTTATCTGAGAACGTGAATAATCTCGCGACCAATCGAAGGGGACAAGTTTCACGCAGGGGTAGGTAGGCAGAGAGGATGAAACGCCGCACGAATCTATTCCGGCACACACTCTTTGGATTTTTCATTCGAAGGCAAAATATTACAATGGAGACAGACGAATCAAAACACGAAAACAAATTTATAATGGAAAAAATAAAAGCAAAAAGGAAGAGGGCCAACGGCACGCGGTGTTCCCAAGCGGTCACCCATCCAAGTACTGACCGCGCCCAATGTTGCTTAACTTCGGTGATCGGACGAGAACCGGTGTGTTCAACATGGTATGGTCGTTGGCGAACGCTGATATTGAGATACGAACCATATTCGAAAATATTATTATTTATAAAAAACCATTCGTACAGTAGATTACGAGTAGTGAACTTCCTACGAAGACGACGTTTAAAATATAACATATTCCGATAGATGTCTCTTTCACGCAAATCATGAAATCAAAATATATATATATATATACGAAAAATAATGAAAATAACGAAATTTTTTAATTTAGCATAAAAAACATTATCCTAGAAAAGTTTTGCGAAAAAGATGCCTTGTAAGAAAATGAATGTAAAAAATGCATACTGCGGACACCAGACATAAGAAATCAAATACAAATTAACTAAGAACGTGTGTACAACGTGCCCAGATGATATTTCGAAACGTCTTGGTTATCCTGAAAAGCCATTAAAAATTAGAAAAATTTGGCAATCCGAAATTAAATGAAATGCCATGGAGTGCGTTTTATCTGAGAACGTGAATAATCTCGCGACCAATCGAAGGGGACAAGTTTCACGCAGGGGTAGGTAGGCAGAGAGGATGAAACGCCGCACGAATCTATTCCGGCACACACTCTTTGGATTTTTCATTCGAAGGCAAAATATTACAATGGAGACAGACGAATCAAAACACGAAAACAAATTTATAATGGAAAAAATAAAAGCAAAAAGGAAGAGGGCCAACGGCACGCGGTGTTCCCAAGCGGTCACCCATCCAAGTACTGACCGCGCCCAATGTTGCTTAACTTCGGTGATCGGACGAGAACCGGTGTGTTCAACATGGTATGGTCGTTGGCGAACGCTGATATTGAGATACGAACCATATTCGAAAATATTATTATTTATAAAAAACCATTCGTACAGTAGATTACGAGTAGTGAACTTCCTACGAAGACGACGTTTAAAATATAACATATTCCGATATATGTCTCTTTCACGCAAATCATGAAATCAATATATATATACGAAAAATAATGAAAATAAAGAAATTTTTTAATTTAGCATAAAAAACATTATCCCAGAAAAGTTTTGCGAAAAAGATGCCTTGTAAGAAAATGAATGTAAAAAATGCATACTGCGGACACCAGACATAAGAAATCAAATACAAATTAACTAAGAACGTGTGTACAACGTACCCAGATGATATTTCGAAACGTCTTGGTTATCCTGAAAAGCCATTAAAAATTAGAAAAATTTGGCAATCCGAAATTAAATGAAATGCCATGGAGTGCGTTTTATCTGAGAACGTGAATAATCTCGCGACCAATCGAAGGGGACAAGTTTCACGCAGGGGTAGGTAGGCAGAGAGGATGACACGCCGCACGAATCTATTCCGGCACACACTCTTTGGATTTTTCATTCGAAGGCAAAGCTATTACAATGGAGACAGACGGATAAAACAATTTATAATGGAAAAAATAAAGCAAAAAGGAAGGGGCCAACGGCACTGCGGTGTTTCCCAAGCGGTCGCATCCAAATTGCAGCCGCGCCCAATGTTCTTAACTTCGGTGATCG